>JAHKKF010516494.1:0-19564 GCA_019740295.1 Labeo calbasu | reverse complement strand
GGGTTGAAGCTAAACCTTCCAGGATCTTTGCTCTCTGTGAGTGGAACTGGGCACTGTAAAGTACTTTTTGTAATTCATGTTGGTTTCGTTATTTAAAAATCTTCATACCATTTGTAATGAAAGTCTGAATTCACTGACTCAAAATGTCAGGTGTTGTAAAATGTAGTAAGGTATTTAGCTTGAGAATATGTATTTTTCAAAATAAAAATACCATTTTTAATTCATAACTATGAAGATTTTAGGAAAGTCACAACATGATTTTTTTTTTTTTTTGCATGTTAGTTGCACTACAGGATTTTGATGGTTGCACCACATGACTTACACAAATATTTTTCAAATATTAATAAGCTGTGAAGAAAATGCAATTAATTGTTTTTTTTAAAGAATTGTATTCTGCTACTGAGGCTTTTTTTTCTTCTGATGTCAGAACATATCACCCCTGCATTTCAAAAGTATGGATGTATGAATTGCATTTTTATTTTTGTATTTATTTATTTTTGACAACTTAATATGCAGTCAGTGTTGTATTTTGTTTTCTAGTCGGCCATTGCAGGATGGAGATATCATCAATATAGACGTCACAGTGAGTCCTCTGTTTAAATTGCTGTTAGATTTTCAAATCAATAAAGTTATTGTTTATGCACCTCAGTAACTGTAAACTGTGAATGCTAAAGTGGAGATCAACATTAGAGAACAATCCATAAATACAAATTTTTTCTGAAATATGGTTAATCTTAATCACTCAAAATTTGAAGGAATATTAGCTGTAGGTGTACCATTGTTCTACTAACATGTTTAACAAAATATCCAAGGCATTTCAACAGAAACTTTATTTTGTGGAAACGGTAATCAAAACTAGAGAACAGTAACCACAGTAGCATGAAAGAAGATTACAACTAAAATTTTTGGAGCGTTACAGCTGTCAGAAGTTAGTAGGAAGTAGTGGTCTTGCTTTGAATGACTTCAGCATATCTGCAACTAGAGGACATTGAAGTTTCTAACACTGTGCCGGTGTGATTTTGGTCCACTCTTCTTCCACTCTCATCTACAGTTTGTTGACTGTAGTAGGTTTCTACCTACTAACTTTGCTGCCAAGGAATTTCCAGAGATTTTTTTAGTTGGGTTTAGATCAGGACTCTGGCCCGGCCATTTCATTATTTCAATATTCTTAGTTTTAAGAAACTGCTTTACCTGTTTGGCAGTGTCATGTATTATTTTTGCATGAAAATGGCAGGATGATTGGGAGATGCATGTGGCTAAAGGAGATTCTGATAAACATTTGCATTCACCCTGTCATGTATCTCTATAACAGACTCTACTCCTGCTGCAAAATACATTCCCCAAACCATGACACTTTCTCCTCCACCTTTCACTGACTTCTTCTGGCACTTGGGCTTCAGTCTTTCCCCAGTTTGACGCAGAACAAAATGTTTCCCATCAGACCCAAATAAATTGCTCTCATCACGAAAGTGACCTTTGAACCAGTTCTCCTCTCCACACAACATGTTCCTCAGCAAAGGCGAGCTAAGCCTTTTGATTCTCTCTGCCGATCAGAGGTTTGGTCGCTGCAGTGTCCGCTATCAGTCCAACTTCTCTTAAACATGCCAAGACAGATCCTTACCTTGTTCAGCACTGAACTGGCAAGCAATTCCAGCTGCAGTGTTGAACCTGTTCCCCATTGAGAGTCTCTGCATTATCCTGTCTTCTCATGCATTAGTTTTACAAGTACGACCAGCGTTTTTGGGGGACTTGAATGAATTAGTGTCATGGTAAACCTGCAATATTTGAGAAATCACAGATTTGGAATGAACAACTTCTCTTGCTATGGCTGAAAGGGTCGTTCCTTTGGCCTTCATCAGGACAACGTCTTGTCGCAGAGTTTGAGTCACTTAGAGTGGCCCGTTATTCTTGCAATCTAAGTGAAAATTGGAGGAATGCTGCCAGTTAAATAGGGTTTGTCACATAATTAAAGGAGAAGTCATAATGTACTCACCCCCTTGTCATCCAAGATGTTCATGTCTTTCTTTCTTCAGTCGTAAAGACATTATGATTTTTGAGGAAAACATTTCAGGATTTTTCTCCATATAGTGGACTTCGATGGTGCCCCGAGTTTGAACTTCCAAAATGCAGTTTAAATGCTGCTTCAAACGATCCCAAGTGTGGTTGTAAACGATCTCAGCTGAGGAAGAAGGGTCTTATCTAGCGAAACGATTGGTTATTTTCATAAAAATAATACAATTTATGTCTTACCCATGACTGTTTTTTTTTTTTTTCCGGTTCATGACAGTTAGGGTATGTTGAAAAACTCTCATCTCATGTTCTCCCTCAACTTCAAAATCATCCTATATCGCTGCTTTACCTTTTTTGTTAAGGGTGTTTGATCTTCTTTGCATGTTCACTTTGCAAAGACTGGGTCGGTACTTCTACAGCGCTGTAGGATGATTTTGAAATGATTTTTGAAGTTGAGGGAGAGTTTTTCGACATACCCTAACTGTTATGAACCAGAAAAAAAAACAGTCCAGGCAAGACAAGACGAGTGTTTGACATTAAAAAGTATATAAATTGTATTATTTTTATTAAAATAACTGACTCTAGATAAGACCCTTCTTTCTCGGCTAGGATCGTTTACAACCGCATTTGGGATGGTTTAAAGCTGCATTTAAACTGCATTTTGGAAGTTCAAAATCGGGGCACTATATCAGTCCATTATATGGAGAAAAATGCTGAAATGTTTAACTCAAAAAACATGATTTCTTCACGACTGAAGAACATGAACATCTTGGATGACAAGGTGGTGAGTACATTATGTGTGAATCTTTGTTCTGGAAGTGGACTTCTCCTTTAAGGAAATTGGCACCATGTACCAGATTAACACTAATAACTTGGTGTTATCTATAAGTGTTCTCTAATTTTGTTCTAAGTTCTTTTTCATATATCTCATTTAAGTTTTTTTTTTTTTTTATACTGTGCTTCAGAATACAATTAATTTATGTAATATGCTTAAAAACTGCCCTTCTCCTCCTGTTAGGATAACTTCAAATAGGACTAAGCAATGACCTTGAAATTTAGGAAATGGCAAGTCTCTAATTTTGATCTCCACTGCATATGTATTCTGTAGGTTTATCTAGAAGGTTACCACGGTGACACCTCAGAAACATTTCTGATTGGCTCGGTGAATGAACAGGGCAGGAAGTTAGTGGATGTGGCTCGTCAGTGCAGAGATCAGGCCATCGCCGCCTGTGGACCGGGTCAACCTCTGTGCGTCATTGGCAACACTATCAGGTGTGTGTTCATTCCCACACTCATCCCAGATTGCATCACAGGTTGAATTCCTAACAGCATCCTGCACCTTCAAGAGCGATATCTGTGGGAAATGTTCTTTTATTCATTGCATTTTCCAACTTGCTCTTGTTAAAAATAGCACATCTAACCCCTAAACTTCTCTGTTATCCCTCTTGTGCGCAAAAGTCGAAAAAAAGACAGCAATCTTGCCTCGTCAGTCCTTATTTGATAGTGTTTGAAGAAGGACTGCACAGAGTTAATGTATTTCTCAGTGAGCTCCGAGCAAGCAATTACCCAGAGTGCAATGGGGTTTTTCCTGCAATGGGGTGTAAATTACAGGTTAGTTTGTCTTGTTGGATGTGTGCATGTGTGCAAGTGTCCGTGTGTGTGTGTGTGTGTGTGAGGGGGAGAGAGAGAGAGAGCGATGTAAATTACAGGCTTGCTCCTGCTGTCTTTGAGAATCGTAGACTCTGCCAGGGTGGATTCAGCTCCCCACAGAGACACGAAAAGATCCGCAGGAGCCTTTTCACAAAGAAAGGACATACTCAATCACTCACATACAGTACAGAAACATCTTTACCAACATTTTATTGAATTTCCACTTCTAATACAAAGACGTAAATGTGCACAATATCAATTGTGAAGATGCTGAAATGGGTTCAAGGTCAAAAGATATTGCTAAAAACTTTTGTGACTTTCACGACATATATAAATGTCTATTTTACTTATATCTTTAAAATAATACATTTAAGTGATTAAATAAGGTGATTTTGTGCACTGTGTAGCAATAGATATCCCTTCTGTGTTTGAGAAAGCAATGCTTTTGTTTCTCTCTCTCTTTCTCTCTCTCTCTCTCTTTCTCCCTGCGTAGGATTCAGAGCTTCTGCAGGGACATACACTGTTATTATATACACACAGAGGGAACAATTACCTCTCCTCAGGAAAAAGCACTTAGACCTCTCTTTCACTCCTTCTCTCCATCTCTTGCTTTTATTTTTTTTTTATCATGCTGGCACCCTAGCATCCTCTCTCCAGCTCTGTCTTTGCAATTCTTTGTCTCTGTCTTTTATTCTTTCTCTTTCGTCTTTTTCTTTTTGTCTGTTATACACCTTTGTCCTCTACCTTCCCCCTCCCGGAGTATAAAAAAAAACAACTATGCGAGAACATTTCAAGCGTGCCTTATTCACAAAGCTGTCTGAAATGATATTTACATGTAGGCAACATGGTTCAATTTGACATCTCAAAGGCAACGCCCTAATTGGGTGTAGGCTCATGGGTAAACCAAAAATGTTTTACCCAATGGGAAAATTTAAGTTTGCACTTAATCATTTATCAGACACTTTTACCCAAAAGAGGAAAATACACAAGCAATTTATCATACATCAACCAAGATTAATCTGGTTAAACATACATTTGAGTATTTCTTTTTTGTTTTTGAATTACAGCAAAATAGCAAATTCAAATGGATTTCGTGTGTGTCCATATTTTATTGGTCATGGGATCGGAACGTATTTCCATGGTTATCCAGAGATATGGCATCATGGTGAGAACTAAAATTATTTTATGTATTATTCATTTAATTTTACTTAAAGGGATAGTTCACCCAAAAATGAAAATTCTGTCATTAATTATTCACGCTCGTGTCATTCCAA
This sequence comes from Labeo calbasu, assembly GCA_019740295.1. Lineage (NCBI taxonomy): Eukaryota > Metazoa > Chordata > Actinopteri > Cypriniformes > Cyprinidae > Labeo > Labeo calbasu. The sequence goes on along the minus strand of JAHKKF010516494.1, from coordinate 14,630 downwards.
ACCAGTAGGACCTTCAATCATCTTTAGAACACAATCTGATATATTTTTGATAAAATCCGAAAGCTTTCTGATCCTGCATAGACAGCAACGCAACTACCACGTTCAAGGCCCAGAGAGGTAGTAAGGACATCATTTAAATAGTTTATGTGACATCAGTGGTTCAACCGTAAGTTTATGAAGCTACACTTTTTGTGTGCAAAGAAAATAAAAATAACGACTTTATTTAACAATTTTACTTTTCCTTGTCAGTCGTCTATGCGCATTCACAAGAGTACTACTTTTCTGGGCCTTGAATGTGGTAGTTGCGTTGCTGTCTATGCAGTGTCAAAAAACTCAAAAATACAAGGTTGTTTTTAAAACTTTAAAGCCATGTGAATAAAGGCTTTTTATATTTCACATTATTCGAGTGCCTTGGACTTATGAGTTTTTGACTTCGTAAAAGAATCCCACACCCAAAGAGCACCGATTTATTTTTACACCCCAGTAGCAGTTTCTTTTCGTATCTATCTTAATTTGTGTTTTGATGATAAATGAAGGTCTTGGAAAATAGTCACAGGGTTTTTTGTTCTTTTTGTTTGTCCCTACAATGTGGTAAGCAAGTAATTTCATTGTCCTTACAATGGAAGTCAAAGAACTATAAGAGAATATAGTTTGGACCCTAATATCATCTTTAGTGCAGGTTTAGATTAATATGAGGGTTAGTAAATGGCATAATTTTTTGTTTTGGGTGAACTAACCCTTTCATTTATCTAATTTAATTTAAGCATTACCTGTAAAGCTAATTAGTTCATTTATTAAACTCTATTGCAGCCTTATGAACAGTTCATTAATGTGATCAGCTAAGATGTTCTACACTATTAACTGACCCTTCGCAAAAATCCGCCCTCCTTAGTTACTGTTGCTATGTTTGACAATACATCACAGAGCAAAGAAGAAACTGAGAATGTGCCGACAAACAAGACAGAGCAGGAGCAGATTACTTCTGGAATTAAACAAGGTCTCATCTCTTTTATGTGCCGTGACGGATCAATGTAACTCCTCAGTTTAAGCGGCAAGTGAACCTAGCGTCTTATCATATTTATGTATAGTTCCCATGAAATCAAAACTTAAGTTTTTTTGTTTTTTAGTATGTTATATGTTAGCCTTGAGGTTATCTATAAGATTGTGTGCTCTAAAACAATGACAAAATTCGAATTTAAAAGATACATGCATTCAAAACTTACAGTCCGCAACTTCCGCCAATATGGACCAACGTTTTTGATGACATCACCCTGCACTTCAGCTTCTAATCAAACTTTCTGTCCAATCAAATGCCCTCTAGAATCCGAAGCGTCCCGCCTCCTACACTATAAATAAATGCTAAGGCTACGGCTGAAATCGGTCACTTGTTCACAGGGTTAGTATTTCCGGTACGGCGAATGGCACGAAGTGCACTATATAGGGGATAGAGAATGATTCAGACAGTGTAAATATGCTTTCGACTGGGGCAAAAGAACTCTTGTTTCATGTTGTCTTACACGAACCGCCGCAGCGCGCACAGTCTGCTCCGGTCTAGAGACACGATAACATGGAGCGGATCATATGCGCAAGTTGGCGCATACTACATAAGGTATCAGACCCTTTTGAATTCTACACAGAGTGCTATATTTTATAGCTATATGAATGAGATTAGAAGGAGAATCGGTTACACTAACAGCACTGACGAGTAAAGGGGGTAATCTATTATACTGTGGCTGTCAAAAGCTGCCAAATGTGGCTTTACCGAGCTCAACAGCTCTGGCCCAGGCTGTAATATAAATGAAACGCTTCTGGTTATTTAAAAAAGGGGGTTGGGACTGCTTGATATGTCCCATCCCGTCTTCCTGTTCCTATGTCAACACACAGAATAAGGCTGCATGTTTCAAAGCACTTCAGTGGACCTTTAATACACAACATAAACATTAATTGAATTGAGCAGAACGTATTTTTTCAACGTAATTTTCAAGTTAAAGTCCACCGAAGTTAATCTACTCTCCTGACTTGTTTGTCGGATAAAATGACAGATTCAGTGTTTTGATTGGTCAGATCATCTTCAGTCAAGCACTTTGCCAAGGGTCAGTTAAGGCCCAAGCACCAGTGATGTAAAGATCCTTAAAAAATGCTCTGTTTATACAGATAGGTATTTTTTGGTGGTTCATGCTTGTTTTCTCTTTTACAGCCAATGACAATGACCTGCAGATGGAAGAGGGCATGTCCTTCACTATAGGTCTGTGTTTACTCATCATTGTTTTAGATGACCGACAGATTTAATGTTTTTAAGAACATCAACGGAAGCATGAATTTGTACATTTTCAGGAAGTTAAACCATCCATCCATTTTTCCAGAACCCATTCTTATGGAAGGATCCTCAGAATTCAAAATCCTGAGGGACAAGTGGACTGCTGTATCTGTGGATGACAAAAGGTGCATGTTGTGTTCAATTTCCCCTCCCACACTTCTCTCGCCACCTTTCTAATGAGAAATGTAAAATGTAGCCTACATTAATCATTCATTACTTCATGCAAGAATAAGTGGCCAATTTCTATTGAGAATCTTCAAGAACTTTATTTCTATTGGCTGTTGACATTTAGCTCGGAAAGACTAAGTACTCTCAGAATTTGAAGCACATGGAGAGCTTAAGTACTCTGGGATAAACTTTCCTTTAACTGCATATATTTCACTGGAGGGCACTTCAGTGTTAATTGCAAATGAGCTGATTGCCCTCTTGGCAGGTGAGAGCAGAGTGTTACTACTTGGTCAGTGGTTGATTAGAGCTCTGATTTTTAAGGTTGACTGGGGTAATACGCAATATAAGAAAATGGATGCATTCCTTATTTTAATTCTACATCTAAGGCAGTTGTTCTGAACCTTTTTGACTCAAAGGCCCCCATTGTGATTTACTGATTAAGGATTAACGATAAGGATTTTTAAAAGGATTTCTACCTGACAAAATATGATACAGCTTGGGATAAGCAGACAATTGTATATTCATAAATGAACTAAAAATGCTAATGGCGTAAGATTTAATTAAGACTTTAATTATTTACATTATTATTATTTTTGATTCTCATATATTTTTTTATATTTTAGTTGTTTTAGTTTATATTAATGCTTGTTTTGTCTTTAAATTACTAAGCCATCTTGCGCCACCCAAGTTTGCTGAGGCCCTCTAGTGGGCCCCGGACTCCTGGTTGAGAACCACTGAGATGAATGTTCACCTGTGTGTTTGTATTTTCTTGTGTGTTAATATTCAGATCGGCCCAATTTGAACACACGGTTGTCATCACCAGCGATGGTGTAGAGATTTTGACTAAACTACCAGACGAAGATTGACTGGACAAGAATTACAGAACGTCTTGAAGTGTGACGTAGGAGATGAATCTGAGTTTTTAAAATAATAGAATCTGTTGTTTAAATAAATGTTTCTTAACATATATCCAATGTTTTATCTTTTTTTATTAGCTTCACCAAATGGCTTCCTGAAACAGCTGTGCAGCTCCAGCGCTGCGTTTTTACATTTGCGTTAATAGGGTTAATTGTTTAATGCATGTAGGTTATTATGTAATGACTTTCAAAATCTCTCCACTATTCCAAACTCTTTGGTTTCTGATGTCATCTCTGACTGAACTCATTGAAAGCACAGGGAAAGAAATGTCATTACGTCTTATTATTATGGCGGGGTTTCTCCGTACATCATAATATTACTCCGCAGTAATGTAGTTAGCGCTGTGCATCTCTCGAGAGGTGATTATATTTATGGGCCATGGGTTTCCGTATGAGCCATGTGTAGCGTATCAAGAATACCCTATAATCATATCTGCTTCACGACATCATTGGCAAACTGCTTATGCTGTCTGACATTTGACAGAGTTTGAATTTTCCTGTCTGAACATCAGTCTTTCAGTACGATTTAGGCTACGTTTTGAAGTGTGTTGATGATAAAAATGTAGTCATATTTTACGAATATTAAATAGCTGAATGAAAGAAGTCAAATGACTGATCAGAAAGTGCGCTTAGGCTACACGAGCACGAACTCTCTCCATGAGCCGACTTCAGTTCTGCATCTGTTTAATGGCTCTGCCTCTATGATGTGTACAATTAAAGTTAATTACATTGTGACCCTTACTAGTTAATCCGTAGCTTCGGTGGCTGTGCCATCTGGGAAGTTTCCTTCTGCTTTTTTGCTTGAAACAGTCCGTAAGCTCTATATTTAGGCTAAAGAAATGCGCAATTTCTCTACATGTAGAAATATACGTTTGTATGATCAAACGGTTCACCAGATAACAGATTTAAACCTGCATCGTTTGTTTCATTATTTTTAATGACATAGAACTAGAAAATGCCTTAAATTATGAACATAATGAACTATGAACTAAGACCAAGGATTATTTTGTACATTATTATTATTAATCATACTGATCTGTTTATCTGTAGTAGGTCTACTAGTTTATGTGATTTGATCGCACTTTCTGACCGCATGGTGCCTGCCTTTCTAAGCTGTGCTCATTAAATCGAATCATAATTGCAGCCATTTGGTTTTTGTGCATCCTCACGCATTTTCATCTGTCTGTCGCAATTACGAGCAATTTCTGGCGCGGAGGGAATCTTTTCAGTCGGACAAAAGAAAAAGGGAACAGGCAGGGAATCAATAGGCGTTTTTCTTATGTAGATATACAGCATGTAGCGCTGAACCGTTTGCAGGTGCTGTATTCTGTCATGAAGGATGTTCCTGATCATTATATTGACTTCAAAATAATTGAGTTTAAACCTAAAATCTCGCATTTCGCTCACTTTTCGTTGCGGTGTTTATCTTTCCATATTGTCTGTTTTATTTACGACATTTCATTATCTATTCCTATCTAAAGTTAAAGCTGAATGTTGTTAATATTATTTTGTTCGTTTCATTTGGGTATGGTTAGGCTGCGTGAATGCTCTGTAGTTTTTTGCTTTCTTCTTAATCGTGCAATGCATTTGTCATCATGGCAAAGAAAAAAAACATCCATGAGGTCCAGCAAAATGTATGCAAAACAACTTTTGCGTTATTATTTCTCCCTTTCATCGCGGAAACTTTTTCTGCAATTGGCGTACACAGAAAGTGATTATTAATAACAATCCCAATGCACTACAAAATATAATGCAGACAAAACTGCAAAATGTTTTCTTTCTTTTCCATTATAGAAATATTACAGAGACCCTCTGCTTCATGCAGATGTAGCTTTGATTCCAAACGGAAGCAGTCATTTGGACTCATAGTGGTGTGGTTGCAAATAAGCCCTGGCATTTCAATTACTGCCAGCTGTGAATGTTGACATAAGGAATGAAGCAGAACGGTAAAATGTGCTTTAGTAGTAGCCTTTGGTGTACCTGCATATACATGCTATAGTGGGGTTTGAGAATGAGATTCCCAAAATCAGAATAAAAATAGACGTCTATTTCAATAAGAATCAAAGAATCCGGGGCAACCACTATGTCCATATTTAGAAAAACCGCGGAAGCTCGAATGAACCTCAAAAGAAACAAATCATATAAGATAAACGATTAGTTACAACAGCCCATGAAACGTTATTCTTTATAAATAGCTACGTTCTGAGTAATTCGGGAATACTGATGATTCTATAATGCTGTTTGTTATGTTGCTCTTTGTTTGTTTGTTCGGCCAAGCCGATTAATTTCTTCCAGATTTTTTTCTTTCAGTTTTTTTGCTTTAATATACAATTCAGTATTTTTAGGTAAAACAAATGCTTATTTTTTAATTTTAGCGATTAATAATTAATACCAAAAATATTCACACGATTTGAGTGCCTAATAAAGCAAATATGCAACCCATTTTATAACATGCATTTGCCCTAATTACAATTAGGTAAAGCAACTTTTAATCCCAGTTTCTCAATGACAAATAAACCTACATGGACTAGATTACAGATGCTGTATAATATGCAACATGGGCAAAGCCTCATAATAATTTGTAAAATAACGTACACTTGGGCAAGTGGCGTTTTGCCCTTAGAGTAAGCCGGGTCTCCCACCTATTCCAGTAACTATTTTAGTTCCAAAAATATTGAACTTGACCATGTAAAGACGTGAGGCAAGCTATGAGAACTGTGTGTCCCCGTACAAGAATAGCTCAAGGCTGTGCTGGAGCTGGAAGCGAGGGCTCGAGGAGAATGTTTCCAGGGCGGTCTGCTTGAGGCGGTTTTATGTATTTTTTCTCTGGTTGAGTGGCGTTCATAAAACGTCTGGAAGAGGAGCGAGCTGACTCCAGAGAGTCTGGAGTGGGAAGAGCCCTCGCCGCACGCGGAACGCCCTCGCATCCCCTTCTGCGCATGCCAAGACGCGTCCGAATGCCAGGCGTTCCCCCTCATGCCCAGAGGTACAGGATACCTCCTCACCAAGAACATTTACAAAGGATTAAACAGGATCAGATCCGTTTTCCGAATAATCACACACGCATTCGGACATATGCACAGAAAAGGTCTGCATACAGGTATACAATAGAAATGTTGTTTAAAAAACCTCTGCAGACCTATTCTTAATTTCTATAAATATTAAATTAGCACATATGAACCCACGTTGTAATTGCGTAGCGAGCGAGGTCCGTTTCATTTATAAAGTTTCATTTGCACGTTTTTAAAAAGTGTTTGGTTGCCACGTTCAAAGTTAAAGAAATGTTAGATGCCACGTTAAAAGAACGTGGAAATATCAACACACACACGTTACAGGCCAGTTGTAGCCTACGATCCTTTACGAGACTTTTACGACCAATGATAATACCAAGAATCGTTTTTACAGAGCAAACCTGAAAAATCACAGCTCTTAAAATCTCTGAGTTGAAGAAAAACAACTGGAAACGACAATCAAAGAACCAAACGTTAAACTGATAGTAAAACGCACATTTAATTATGACTGCAGGTTATAAGCATTTTAATAGATTTATCACTAAACCTAATATACTCTGTACAACACACGAAAAAGGCTACCCGTTTGTACTTGGAATGTGGAAAAAACATATCTGATTACCCCTTTCTTTTTGACTAAAACGAAAACAAATAAATAAATAGAAAAATAATTTAATGTGCGTTACTTGAGCGCATTAGTGGCGCCAAAGAATTCCACGGCAAACATCTTTAGCAAACCCAGCCTGAAAATAGATTTTAAAGTTAATGTTTTCCTAAGATACAAGTCCAGTGACAGAATAGGCCTATTATATCCTCCTACAACAGGTGTATTCGGCCATTTTAGTCCTCTGTTAGAATATGGTCCCAGCACTCATTGCAGAGCTGTGATGAGGTTGTATTAAGGTACTGGGCTGTAGATGTGTGACCGTATTCGTGGATGAGTACCATGAATAGTTTGTCAAAAACGATGGGGCGGTGGTGTTTGGTGGCCCTGTGGGCTGCTCTGAAACCGTGTCCCCGTCGTTCGGTGTCTGGGTCGGTGGGAAATCCCAACCTGCTTGTGGTGGAGGAGTGCTAGAGGGAGAGTCACCGGCAGCAACCTGCTGGTCTGGTGGAATCTCGCCGTTTTTCCACAACTTTTTGAATTTTGAGCGTCGGTTCTGAAACCATATCTTCACCTGTGGTGCAAAACAAAGAGCATTTAAATAAAACATGAAATATAACTAACACAGCTCTACCTTAAAACAGAACTACAGAGCATGCAGTAAAAGAACCGCGGTTGACCTGGGTCTGTGTCAGGCCCAAAGACGCCGCCAGTTCGGCGCGTTCTGGGAGCGCGAGATACTGGGTCTTCTGGAATCTGCGCTGGAGAGCCGCCAGCTGAAAACTGGAGTAGATGGTTCGCGGTTTCCGGACTTTCTTTGGCTTTCCATTCACCATGCGCACCTCCGGTTCACTCTCTTCCTTCTCTATCAAAATTAACAACAAAAGTTGTCATTGTAAAACATCACAAGAAAACAACAGGTGACAGAAAACGACGTTTGGAAATGCTGAGGTGCTCTTACCTGGTTCGGTCGGTGTTGGTGAAGAACTGGGTCCATACGTTCCATAAGCGCCATAAGAAGAAGCATAGCCTAAATCGTAAGCCTTTGGGCTGTAGTGAACATTACCCACTGTACCAGGATGATAGGAATAAGATGCCAGTTGTGCGTACGCCGTTCCCGTGCAGTGACCTGTCTGTGAACTACTGTAGAAGCTGCTGTCGGTCACTGTTGACACCGGCAATGTTGGGGAATCCTGCGACTTGTGAACGGTACTGAAGCTGCTCGAGGTAATATGGTTTGTATGCATATCCGAGCCAAGGCTATCCAGAACAGCGGTCATTTTGCGCGAAAAAAAAATAGTAAACTGAATTTACTTACCGTGACCGCTTAAAATATTCAAAACCTGCACCTCTAACAATTAACCGGTGATACAAAAATCACAAAACTTATAGAGGTAGTTTGGTTCTCCTTAAGTCACATATCCATAGTTGATAGAGGGTTTGAGCTCCGCGGCGGTCTCTGCCTTGGAGATGCTGACGGGCGGGCCATATACTGGGCGTCATGTGGTAAAGCGAACCAATCGGTTAGCAGGCAGTCCTAAGAAGTACTGCCAGCTGAAGGAAGACCTCTGACAACTCGAAATAACAAAATATCTTGCAGCCCTGGTCTTAAAGGTTTTTAATTTAAAAAAAGAGTTAAGAAACATAACAATTCTGCTACTAAATACATTAAACATTAGCAAAATTGGGGAATTTCAAAAATATTTATTTTTTTTAGAAGAAAATTAGCCATAAAGGATAATAAAATGCATAAAGGAGCAATGCCTTTTTTATAGTAAGAACATTTTTTGTGGAGCTAATTGAATTATATGTAATTTATTTCGAATTTAATTGTGTTTATAGGCAGCCTTGTTAAGATGTCTGAACCTTTAACCTTGCAAATGGAGCAGTACGCGTGTAAATTACTTGATCAATGGTCTACACTTAGACGAACTAATGGTCTGAAAGTATCAAATGAAGCTTACAGTCTTGATTAAAGGGATATATCTCCCTATTGTTGAGAAGCACGGTTTAACTGGAATGCCATCTATCGCTGAAATGTTGTCAGTGTATCTTACGGAAGCAGTCTGCATTCCACTGACTAATCACAGACGGCGCCAGTCTCCTCACACCCACAGGTGCGCAAAACAGCAATTATTCCCCGGTAAACACCAGGGATAAAGCGCGGAACCAGCCCTATATGATGCTCTGTCGCGCCAAACGCCTCGTGCATAGTCCTACATAGAAACCTACCTCAGTCACGAGAACTGGCAATTTACTAAGTATTCTGTCAACTCAACAAACTTTGTGGCCTGAGATCTGCCTGCTGTAATCCCTAGGTGACTTGTCTCTGCTGTGGTGCGATTTAAAATAGAATTTTGTTATTGTACAGAAAATTTTGAATTAAAAGTAGTCCTTTTATATGAGCCTACCTCAAGTAAGTCGCCAATAAAATTGATAATGTCAGTGCTGACACTCTAATGAGTTACACTTTTTGCTCAAGGAAGAAGAATTGGGATAAAAAAATGGGTGGTCACTGCAGCTACATGAAATTACTGTAGTCATACCGATATGAAAAACAGTATCGAAGTTGAAGTCAGACTCTGGTCCCTTTTATTTTCTGTTTAGGTCAGTTGTTCAGGTTAGAAAGTCCTTTAAAGGTCCCCTGGCGCCCTCCTACGTACATACATGTAGCTACAACACTTCAACAACTTCTCGCGACGTACGGCTACATTTCTTCTTATTCTTTTCGCAATTGTGAGTTTACATTTCTGCTGAAACTTGGTGGAATATTTAAATTTTTCACATCTGTATTTTTTTTTAGAAGCCTATCTAGCATCCAGTGACAATTTATATAAAATATGATAAAGTTAGACTTTAAATTTAGAAGATAACAGATGTGTTGTAAGATGGTGGGTGATTAACAATGGATAACAAAGGAGTATATTTTATTTAAATTGTAGCTGATGCAGATTCAACACATAATCCATTATATTGTATAGTATTTATTGAATGTACACTACCAGTCAAAAGTTTTTGAACAGTAAAGGTTTTTTAAATCTTAATTTAAAAAAAAGCCTCTTCTGCTCACCAAGCCTGCTTTTATTTGATCCAAAGTACAGCAAAACCAGTACAATTCTGAAATATTTTTACTATATAAAATAACTGTAAAATAATATTTTAAAATGTAATTTATTCCTGTGTTCAAAGCTGAATTTTTACTATCATTACTCCAGTCACATGATCCTAAAGAAATCATTCTAGTATTCTGATTTGCTGTTAAAAAACATTATTATTATTGTTATTATTATCATTATGTTGAAAACAGCTGAGTAGAAACAGAAATCTTTTGTAACATTATAAATGTCTTTATCATCACTTTTGATCAATTTAAAACATCCTTGCTAAATTAAAAAAAAATCATGAAAAAAATGTATTCAACTGTTTTAAATATTGATGATAATAATAATAAAAAATGAATAAAAATGTTTGTTTAACAGCAAATCAGCATATTAGAATAATTTGTGAAGGATCATGTGACACTGAAAACTGGAGCAATGATGCTGAAAATTTTTACAATATATTCAAATAGAAAGCAGTCATTTTAAATAGTACAAATTTTTCAGAATTGTACTGTTTTTGCTGTACTTCGGATCAAATAAATGCATGCTTGGTGAGTAGAAAAGACTTCTTACTGTTCAAAAACTTTTGACTGGTAGTGTATGTACAATAAAATTATTGCATGTTCATACCAGCTCTTGCGCCGCTGAACAACATTAGTAAACACAAGATGGCACTGTTTGCTCAAAAACCAATTCAGCAAACTGTATTATGTGTGCGATAGAGCAAGGAAGTCATAATGTGTAGTTATGAAACGGAATGCTTTAGATTTAGGTACACATCAAGCACAGATAGTGAATTATATACTATTATTTAACAACGAACACTTTATTTACACTGATACATCGAATGCATGTTGTTTTTGCGGATCAAATGCAGAACATAATTGTTTTTAATGAGTATCACAAACTAAGTAATAACATTCATTAGCAAAAACCCAATAGAGAGATCACTTAAAAAAAAAAAAAAAACGCGAACAGACCATCTTTGGTCCTACAATAGATACACCTAGCTTTCATCAAGATAAATGTCAGCTTTCTTTAGAGAAAACCAAAACAGCAAAGTATAGATACATACCCATACAAAGAAAAAACAAAACAAACAAACAAAAAAACAAACAAACAAAAACATGGAACGTGTCTTCCTTTCATAATACAGTTTTCTATTTTGTGCTCAAAATCATGTTTAGATTTGCTGAAATTTGGTCCACTTCTCTTTCAAATCAGTTTATGATTAATAGCTTCCGGTTCCATATAGAGTTAATGCACAATATTAAATGCAATGCCCTACATACTTCATATATTACAAGAATATGACACAAACTCTCTGGCTAATTCCTCTCTAAATGGGTTGCTACTTAAGCATGAATTTTTGTGCTGCCCTGGGCGAGTGAGTCATCCTCCTCATTAGTCATCATCCTCATCCTCATATTGTCTAAAAAATGTGAACTTCCTGTGGGTGTGTGTTTTGTACTCTGAGGAAAGACCAGACAGTCAAACCTACTTGTCAAATTAATTTGTGGATTCATAATCCAGATTTCCGGTGCTTGCTGGCCTAGAGGGCGATCCTTTCACTTTCTTATGTCTTTGAGGAAAGTAAGAAAAGAATATGTTGTGCCAAAGAGTATAATATAATAGCATTAACGAAAAGAAACAAACAAAGTCAGTACGATTTACCTCTGAGTTTAACATTCCAACATTCTTTCTTTTTCCCTCACTCCAATCCCTTTTTCCGTGATGTGACCTGCACACCTGTCAGTTGCGCTTTTGTGAATATCACTTCCAGATGAAGCTGATAGATCTGCTCCTCTCATGTTCTCATGGAATAGAATTTCAAGGTTATAGAGGTCGTTGTCTGTTCCAGATATGCTTGATCTTGATATATTGATGTCATTCATGGTCATTTTAGTCAGTGTTTGATTAGAGCACATACAAACATGTTTATGATGTTGAATTAATAAATATAAGTGCACATTTTTATGTCATTCAGTACATTTTGTTTTGCACAGCATGTACAGCTGTTTTTTGAAAATCACTGGAAAGTAGCCAACGTTTCAATCATAAGTCGGTTGCGTAAAATGTTCACTGTTTTTGCTGATCCGTCGTCAGCAGCTCAAATGCATTCTGAGAACACTACGACCTGCAGGAACATGTAAAATACAGAGCTGGAGGGCTGGGAGGTGAGGTGTATTTGAAGGTGGGGAGGGGCAGGGTGAGGCAGCCACGTGTGTGTGTGTGTGTGTAAGCTTTTACCATCACTGTGATGGCTAAATTTCCTCACAGTGTGGGGAAAATCATAAACTGTCATAAACTGCATTACTGTTCAAAAGTTTGGGGATCATTAGATTTCTTTTTAAAGAAATTACTTGATCAAAAGTGACTGTGAAAATATACTATATAATATATATATATATATATATATATATGGCAAATTCATTTGAATGGGTATGATTTGGAAAGGCACACACATCTTAATAAATGGTCTAACAGCTAAAAAATGCATATCAGAGGAAAAACCAAGCCCTAAGGTAAAAAAAAACAAAAAACAAAACCAAACAAACAATAACTACCTGTCGAGCTCAGGTGTAGGACTGCATCAAGCCACACATCTGGCCAAACTGACTAATTGATGGAGAAGGACCTTGGTTAGACTGGTGACCAAGAAGCAAAAAAGTCACTCTAGTTGAGCTCCATGATCATATATGCAGATGAGAGAAACTTACAGAAGGACAAACGTCATTGAAGAAACAAGAAACAAGATTCTCTGGTCTGATGAACCTCAATTCCAAGCATCATGTTTGAAGGAAACCAGGCACTGCTCATCACCTGCAGAGTACCATCCCAGAAGTGTGCTTGTAGCAGCCTCATGCTGTGGGGCTTTTTTTCAGCGCCAGGGACTGAGGGACTCGTCAGAGTAGAAGAAAAGTTCAATGCACCAAAATATTGAGACAGCCTTCATGAAAACCCAGTCCAGAGCATTCAGAACCTCAGACTGCCCTGCTGAAAACAAACAAACAAAACAGCTAAAACCAGTCTAAATTGTCATCCAGGTCATCCAGTCCAGGCTGGTCTTAGCTGGTCAGCAGGCTGGGAGACCAGCTGGAACAACCAGCTAAAACCAGCTACCTAGGCTGAAGGTTCGCCTTCTAACAGGACAATGACCTTAAGCACACGGCAAGTGTGACTTATAGACAACTCTGTGACTGTCCTTGAGTGGCCCAGCCACAGCCTGGACTTAAACCCAATCAAATATTTCAGGTGAAACCTGAAAATGGGCATCTGCCCCCATCCAACCTGACAGAGCTTGAGATGTGGAGAGGTGAGAAGAAGAATGGCAGATAATTGTCAAATACAGATGTGCAAAACTAGCCACATCATACCCAAAAAGACTTGAGGCTGTAAAGGTGCTTCAGCTAAGCACTGAGATAAGGGTATAAATACTTATGCAATGTACTTATTTCAGTTTATTTTCAATAAGTTTATGAAGTTGTGACAATTCTGTTTTGACTTTGTCATTATGGTGCATGGAGTGTAGACTGATGTGGAAAAAAGTAATTTAAAGCATTTTAACATAAGGCAGCAACATAACAAAATGTTTAAGGGTATGAATACTTTCGCTAGGCACTGCAGTAGAAATCCTTTTAAATCCCACCATAAATACAATAACACATTTCCCTTATATTAATCTTGTGCAAAAACAAATAAAATGACATTTAATTCCAACATGAAAATATGTGGGGTTCAGTAAAAGAATTTCTTTGAAGCACAACATCACAGCATATTTTGAGTGATTCAGATTATTCTGAAGCTCTCCACAATCCAGGAAACCTGCTGTCCTTGATCTACTTTCCTGAGGATGTTTATGAACTCTTATCAAATATTTTCTTTACACTTGTAAGATCACATAATTTGAAAAGGAATGTTGGAAATCTAAACAAATGATGTGAAACGCAAATTAAAATGCCACACACTTATGGAAGGACTGGAGTGTCACATTCTGTAGAACTATAGAGTTTATAGTTCTACAGAGTTCCAATCCCAAATAAACACACCAGAACCAGCTAATCAAAGTGTTACTAGGCAAACTAGAAACGTCCAGGCAGGTGTGCTGAGGCAAGTTGGAGCTAAACTCTGCAGGACAGTGACCCTCCAGGACCGAGTCTTGACACCCCTGCTTTAAGTGTAGGAAAGAAGCCTATACGCTTGCTTGATTCCTTTCTCACAATTCAACCACAGCACTCATGCATCTGACTGTGAGAAAGAAAGAGGGAAAGAGGAAAGCTGGACTAGCACCTAAGTGTAATTCCTCAGGGTAATAAATAGTATACACACAAAAGCTCTTACAGATGTGTTTTGTATTGCTGCCATCTATAAACACACATGCACTCACACAAGGGCAACAAATATGGTTTATTTTAAAGGAGAAGTCCACTTCCAAAACAAAGATTCACTTATAATGTACTCACCCCCTTGTCATCCAAGATGTTCATGTCTTTCTTTCTTCAGTCGTAAAGA
>JAHKKF010516492.1:0-11522 GCA_019740295.1 Labeo calbasu | reverse complement strand
TTTTTGAACAGTAAGACTTTGTTTTGTTTTTTTAAATTAGTCTGTTTTGCTCACCAAGCCTGCATTTATTTGATTCAAAGTACAGCAAAAAACAGTTAGGTTTGAAATGTTTTTACTATATAAATTACTGTTTTTCTTTTATTTATATAACTGTTCGTAATTTATTCCTGTGATTTCAAAGCTAAATTTTTAGCATCATTACTCCAGTCACATGATCCTTCAGAAATCATTCTAATATTCTGATTTGCGGCTCAGAAAACATTTATTATTATTAGGCTGAAAACAGGTGAGTAGATTCTTTTCAGATTTCTTTGATGAATAGAAAATTCAGAACAGCATTTATCTGAAAAAGAAATCTTTTGTAACATTATAAATGTCTTTAGCATTAATTTAAAGGCAATCAATTTAAAGCATCCTTGCTAAAAAATTATTGATTTCTATAATTTCAACTGTTTTAAATATTGATACTAATTATAAATGTTTCTTGAACTGCAAATTAGCATATTAGAATGATTACTGAAGGTTCTGAAAGATCTAACTGAAGTAATGATGATGAAAATTAAGCTTTGATCACAAGAATAAATTACGTTAAAAAATATATTAAAATAGAAAGCAGTTATTTTAAATAGTAAAAATATTTCACAATATTACTGCTTTTGGATCAAATATATGCAAGCTTGGTGAGCAAAAGAATCTTCTCAGAAAAACATTAAAAATCTTACTGTTCAAAAACTTTTGACTGTGTGGGTCAACAATGAAGTCATTATGTCAGTTAAAGCTTTTTCTGTTTTTATGATATGTTATATATTTGAGCTATATTTATATTAATAAATAGTTAAATAATAATCAACTATTTTCTTTTGTCAAAATGTTGCAACTCAGTGAACCTGTAACTTTCCTGTACAGCATTAATATACTGTCCTAAAAGGGTCTCTCATAAAGTTTTAATTCCTGTTATCCAACAGATTCTTTTTTTAATTGTATTCCCCTTATAATACATGTAAATATCACTGATATGGAAAGATGTAAGCAAAAAAAGAATAACGCGACTATTTAAAACATTTTTACTTGATTAAAACTTCACAAACATTAGGAAACAGAGTGCCAAGGATTCACAAGCAGATCTGTTTATTCTGACCTAGACTCATAATACATTATGGCAGTCATAAAATATGCACCAATGTCATATACCTAAATGAAGATTTTCATGCATAATCATTTCATAAATCCCATAGACACTGATCAAAAACCAATATAAATGATCAACTCTCTACACATAGTACAAAAGCTATTACTCAAACAGCTGTGGTGCTGAAACAGTGGGAAGGCAACTGTGGGAAAATGTGCAGGCCAGACCTGCTGTCAGATCCTTGTATGTTTCATTTCTGCATAAACAGTATTCTTATAATAAATAGTTACCCGCTGACAGAAAATAAGAGATCACAGTGTGCCATTTTGTACCTGAGATGAAACACTTAGCTGAGAATAATAACAAAAGTTGGATGGATGCCTGATAAAAACGTACAGATACAGATGCTACAAACACATAAGATAATTCTCAAATGGACACAAAACTATATGGAAAACAACAGCATGATTAATGTACTGTACTACCAATGTGCATGATTGTAACTAGATACCATGGACCATTCAATAATGTTCTTTTTGTCAAAATAGTACTTGCAACTTGTGTACTACTTCACTATAAAGTATAAATCCAAATCTGAAAACAATATTGCAGAGATAATAATTATCTACCAAATATTTTTGTGGGTTTAGGATAGATTATAAAAGGCAACAAAAGAGTTTCTCCTGCTGGAGAGGTTTTTTAAGTCTAAAAGCTAAGAAGATTAACGAGTCCCTTGCCAGTAGTTGGGCTTGTTTTGTTTTTGATTATTCCCGAAAAGGAACAATAAGTTGTCTTATTTAAAAAAAAAAGCATGTCTTTCTGTGTCTACCACCAGAAAATGCAGAGGTATGTGGGTTTATGTCCTGTCTGTCAGTCAGAGACCCATAGAAGACATAAAACAAACACTGCTGAAGCATCACTCAAAACACTTTCTAAATTCTCAAGTCACTGGCTGGTTTAAATAACCAAGTCTTCGGAACAGAATCTCAAAAATCTCAGCGATACAGAGGAGTATGGTGATGATGGTGAAGGTGTACATCGCACTGAGGAAGATAGTCTTCTCAAAGTGTTCAGGGACCATACACTTTGAGATGTTGAAGATCTTTGCAAGGGCACTGGCGTCGCACATATAAATAGGATCAACCACGAACCCAAAAAGGTGCCTCTGAAGCCAAAATGCTAAGACTTCCAGAATTATTCTCAATAGGACAGAGATAATGTAGAAGACGGTGGACATTGGCCGCTGAAGGATCTCCTCCTGGTCTATGTTTTTACAGGCAGCATAAAGATGAAACAGAGCTCCAGGTACCAAGACAGTGACTAGCTGCAATGCCCAGAATACCTACAAAAAAGACAAAAAAACATTACTTCTCTGTCTTTAGGTTTGTGTTTGACCAATAATATGGTTTTAATTCCAATGAAAAATTAATATTTGCTAAAAAATGTAGTTACCCTCATGCCATTAGTGTTGCTAAGTCTGCGGTTTTCCCATGGAATTGGGCTACTTTTACACAGTTGCCGCTGGTAGTTTTTGATGTCCACAGTTTGAAGTGACCCCAATAATGCATATTTAGCCCCTGAAATGTGAATTTACCATTGGAACCCCGACAAAAAAATGTGTATTTTATCCCCCGGAACGTGATTTTTAACATGGGACCCCCCTGGAACCGTGATAGGGCTAGTTTTGAGTAGCAATTGGGTGGGTTTTGGTGTGAAAACCTGGCAACCCTGCATGCCATTCAAGATGTACATGAGGTTTTTTTTTATCAACTGACCTGATTTGGAGAAATTTAACATTACACCACTTGCTCTCCAATGAATCCTGAGCAGTGAATGGGTGCCGTCAGAATGAGCGTCCAAACACCTGATAAAAACATCACAATAATCCACAAGTAATTGACACAACTCCAGTCCATTCATTTATTGTCTTGTCAATTAAAAATCTGTTTGTAATAAAGAAATCTATCATTAAGATGTTTTTAACTTCAAACCACTGTTTTGCTTCTGTGTTGCGTCGTGTGGATTACTTATGGATTATTGTGATTTTTTTATCAGCTGTTTGGAGTCTCATTCTGACGGCACCCATTCACTGCAGAGGATCCATTGGTGAGCAAGTAATGTAATACTAAATTTATCCAAATGCAGTCAATCGATGAAGAAAACACTCATCTACATTATGGATAGCCTAAGGGAAAGTCAGCTTTCAGAAATGTTTTATCCATATATTCCTTTAATTTATCTTAGTGGAAGTGATAGATAAGTAAGCTTCAAATTTTACATTTACTAAGACTGATATTTTTTTTTTTACATCCAAGTTTGGATTTTTAAAATAATTTTTTAAGATACAGTAGGTTTCTATATACCTAAATTCCTCTTTTATTCTTTCTTCCTACTTCCTACATCCATTGTCCATAGTCCATCGATAGTTTTGCCTGTCATTTCATGTATATTATGACACCACAATAGCAGGTAATTAAATCCAAATACAGTACTTTCATGCACTTTTACCTGAGGTGTTATAGGCCTGAACTGGTTGTAACAGTAAAGGTTTATTTCCCTTTTGTCTGGATCACAGCTGAAGTGGAGGGCCTCATTGCCATAGACAGCGAATCCAAGGACTCCAAGGAAAAATGTACGCACAGAGCCGAAAAACAGCGTGTGGAACTGGCCTATCACCGTCGGAGGCCTGAGCTGAAATATGCAATGAAAAGATCATAACATGCAAATGCAAGATCAGACATGCATCCACTAAAATCATGTTTCTATTCAATGTTTCTAATTTTGCTTGAAGTAAAACTACATTGCATACTTACGCATCCTTCATAAAAGTTTTTGATGTAGTTTAATGACATAATTTGGCTTCACAACTCAGCATCATTCTATGGTAGCTTGTCACCATCATTGCCAGTCTTCTAGCCTCGGGCAGAGGCAGATGGCAATTCCGAACCTCCAAATGACCTTTCGCTTTAGAAACCCCTTGTCAATGCATTCTCTTTTTATCCACAGTGCCTTCATCAATTTACTCACTCAGTGCAAAAAAACAAACAAAAAACAAAAAAGGAAAATAACAAAGGCCACGGGACATGTGGTCAGCCCATAGGCTAATCCCTATTCAACTCTGTCAGCGAAAAAACAACTCTTGTATCTCACAATAGAACAGAGCAAACATGACAATTGCAACGAAATGCGATTGTATCACATATTGGAAAACAACAATTAACAAATTACACAAATTCCTGAGCACAACTTAAACAGGCTGTTCAAATCAAGGTAATAAATAGTTTTTAAAATAAGTGCATTTTGTAAAACAATGTCAGAGGAAGGCTGGTTGAGAAATTATATCTTGAATACAACTGGAGACTCTTTATGACGCTTGTAATGTGGTTTTATATACATATATATTTTTTCTTTATTACATACATCTACCTCAATTGCTGACAGGCCTACTGAAAGTTTCTCTAGACTTCCCCGCAGTGTTTCTTCTCTAAAACTACAGCAGAGTAAGGTTCACACGGTAAGAAACGTATGACAAACGTTAAATCGTCTATTAAAAGTCCACACACCAACCGTAATCCAGGCGGAGTGCTGTTCATCCCCCTTCTTAATCAGAACCGAGGTCCTGCTCTCATGTCACTGCGTCCCGAGGGAAAGACAGACCTGCTGGAAAAGCAGCATGTTGGGGGCGCCTTTCTGACGGCAAGCTTTTTGGAGTCATAAACCAAAGAGCAAACAGACAAGCAAGGCATCAAAGAAACGTAGCAAAGAATAGATCATTATGGCCACAGAGATGCTAATTACCGAAATAAGAGTACCGGGGTCTGGCGGTCAGACGGTCATTGCACACGTGATGCACACGCAAGCATAGCTGTCAATCAGAGTGATGCTACATATATGACCATGCATGATTGTTTTGTTAGCTCAGAGAGATAATGGCATAATGGAGGACTCGATTATATTTGTTTATATTATTAGTGAAAGCCACTGACGTACTATAGATATGTGTTTACACATTATTTTCGAGAATAAAAAGTCATTAAAAATAAAAACGCAATTTCTTTTAAAATAAAAGTGAATGGGTAAATGACGTTTTCCAACCATCTGATTTGAAACGAATTTAAAATTCTTTATAAATAAATAAAATACTTCCAACTCTTCTCTAATCAACGTGTATTAAAGTTCTTTGGAAATTGTGAATAAAAGAAAAAATTCTCATTAAATGACTGAATCGTTGAGGGGTGGAGGTTAGAGAGAAAATGTTAGCATAGCTAAAGACTTTTTTCTCTATAAATATGGCAGCTATGTGCGTCAGTGCTGGTTTTGCATAATGGAGATGGAAAGCCATAAACAGCATGTACCTTTGTGCAACTAAATAGTTCAACTGCATTCTTCTCTAATTAGATTTTTTTTGTCTCCAGTATTAACATGTTGCATCAAGAGCGTCATAAGTACCAGCAGATGTCACTAAGTCAACAGATGACATTACCGCATGCAAACCAAGTCAGTGGCGAATTATATTCATTTAGCCTATTACCAAAGGCCACATTTACACCAGACAACATCTGTGTTGTGGTAAACATACAAAATTAGATAGAAATGATTTGCTCGTAGGATGTGAGTCAAGGTGAGTAACCAGTCCAGAAGAACTGCTAGAGACTGAGAAAGTGTGGGGCGTTTCATTCGTAGTCTGAAACTCATTCAGGTATTCAAGGCTCATGTCAAGTTGAGAATTTGATTGTTCCCTTGACTGAACCAGGAGCAGAGCAGAACTGGTAAAAGTTGTCAAAACACTGCATTATTCCTGAATAAGTTTCTGGAAGTTTGAATTCGGCCTCCTAAAATGAGTCTACCGTTTTTGTATTCAGGCACAAAGACAAGTTAGCAAGGACCAAGACAGGACTATGATAAATTGGTTCTGAGACCACCAAGGGCAAAAGGAAAAATCCGATTTCAAGACCTGTCTGAAAAAAGAAACCTTTGTCATCAGCATTTATAATCCATAAATGTCTGTTTGTTTCCTTATGGGCATGAGAAGACAAATCTAAATGGAGGTTTGAATAAAAATTGAATGTAAATTGGTTACATTCTCCAGTGACACACGACACAAGCCAGAAAAAAGTCTTCTCCTCGTGTTTTGTGTCACATTTTTGCAAGGGAGTGGAGAATTTCCTTTTCTATCTTTCTTTTTCAAATACCTGTTTTTCTACACTAGTTGTCCAGACCCAGCTGGTTTTCTGATTACGTATTTATTGCAATTCTTCCCTCAGTAAATCCCCCCTGCGAGTCATAGAAAGAGCATGAAAGAGCTCCAGCCGAACCCCGATAAGGGAACGCGCGGACAAAAGCTGCACCTGACGAGTCCAGAAAGCACAATCCCAGATTGCGCTACTGATGAGGGACCGCACCACAGGACCAACATCATTCTGAGATGAGGCGTCGTTTTAAGAAATAAATACACTTTAAAACAGGTCATGAAGGTTATAAAATGGGGAAATACAATACGATAGATAGATAGATAGATAGATAGATAGATAGATAGATAGATAGATAGATAGATAGATGGATGGATGGATGGATGGATGGATGGATGGACGGACAGACAGATACGATAGGTAGATAGATAGATAGATAGATAGATAGATAGATAGATAGATAGATAGATAGATAGATTTAGAACTGTTTGGTGCTGCGCTCTGCAACACTATCCGCATTGAAGCGTTGGCTCCTATGGCAAGCCAATTTAACATTGATTCCTTTAATAATATATATTATGCTTCTAAAACTGGTTTTCTAATTCATAGTAAAAGTGAAACTGGAATAGTTGCCATAACGAATACGCAGTAGTAAAAAGTGAATCATAGTGAACCAATGCTGGTGACGAAGGATGAATAAATATTAGGATCAAATGACTGGTTACATGTCAAACCAAGTCAAGTTGCTTTAATTTCTATAGAACTTTATACAATACAAATCAATAGAGATGTTTTAAAGCAGCTTCAAAGTAACAACAGGAAAATAACATAAATAATTAAGAAAACTCAATTATGATACAATTCATTATTTATGTTAAGGCCCTGTTTACACTAGTGGGTCTTAGTTTTAAAATTGCTGTGTAAACTATCCTTGTCTATACTGGCGTTTTCACTGCCTTTAAGAAACAATCTCCTTCCACACTACACGACTGAAAACGCATGTCACAACCATTCATAATGAGCATGATGTTACTGTTTACATGGTCATTGAAGGACACGCAGAGCGTATGTGGGCAGCCACAGCATCGTTTTCAAAAGTCTTGGTCCATTTACACTGAAAAGCAAATCAGGGTCTGTAGTGTTTTTAAAAGTATCCATTTTCAAGGGTCGAAAATGCCGGAGAAGTTTAAATGAAAGGCATAACCGTAGCAAAAGTTGTGTGTTTTAAAACAAAAACACACTAGTATAAACATAGCCTAATGGTGTGTGCAAACCAAAAGCGAATTTAATTATTCACAGAGTAGATTACAAACAGTTAATGCAAAGACAGTTCGCACCAGGCGACGCAATTGTCACAAATGCATGATATCGCGTCTTCCATGCAAGTTGAAAAATCTCAATTTAAGCGGAAAATTTGCATGATACCTTTTTGCGCAAGCCAATCAGTGAAGACCTTTATTGACATGTTCAGTTTGACGTATCCAGTTGTATCTGAAAATACAGGAAAGCATTACGCAATTATTTTATTTGTGTGAGTGACATGAAAAACATCCCATGAGTAATCTAGAGCTACACAACGAGAATATCCGCTGCACGTTTGGTGCACACAGCATAAGTCAGTTCAGTGTTGACTGAGCGTTCATGTTTTTTTCAAACAAGTTAGTTACTGTTGCTATGTCCGACAAACAATGCCGCTCTCACAATACACTTCATGTTCTCACACAGTGAAAAATACATTGCAGAGCAAAGAGGAAACTGACAACATGCTGACAGACAAGACAAAACAGGTTACTTGTATGAAAGGTTTCAGCTTTAAAATGTAATCTTTTAGGAAACTCAATTAGTTAATACAGTTTCAGACTTTTCCTCTTTACTTAAAGCAAGAAAACTTTATGAACATCAGAACATATTTTATTTCAACCTTGAAAAGACGTCAATACACCATTTTTTCAAGGTTAAGTCCACTGAAGTTAATCTACTCTCTTGTCAGATTTGTTTGTCCGATGAAATAGCGGATTTTGCGTTATGGTTGGTCAGATCGCCTGTCAATCAAGCTGTTTGTGAAAGGTCAATTAAGCTATAAGTAGTTCTACAGAAGCCAGAACTGTCATTATTCAGTTTGTGCCAGTTCCATATAGCTGGATAACAGTGTTGCAAGATTCAGCTAAAAAGCAGCTACAGGAGACAACAGTGTCATTATCCAGCATAATTCAGTTTAAGCAGTCAAATTGATGATTTGAAAACTAAAAAGTATGAAAACGAAAAACAATACTAACTTGTAGTCTAAAATACGTATTAATAACATCAATACAAGATGGTTTGCATAAAGGGTTAAATGTTAAAATGGTTTGCCACAGGCTCCCCCTTTACTTGCTCCTGCCTGTCAAAGAAGCCAGTCAACTTTTAGGGACGTGGCTGAAGACATCGCTCATTTCAGCACTAAGTTTGGCGGACAGCACCTCTCTCTCTCTCTCTCCCTAAACCGGACAACTTTTAAAGCCCTTCTAACTCCTTTGCTTTCTAACCACTAAAAGAAAATATGGATCACACTCTCTCCGAGAATACCTCAGTTTATGAGAACTTCACTGATGACTGGACATCAGATGGAGGGGAAACGGTGCATTTCATCATTCGGTGCGTTATCCCGTCGGTCTACATACTTATCATAACGGTTGGTTTACTTGGCAACATTACTCTGGTGAAAATATTCATCACTACCAGCGCGATGCGAAGTGTTCCAAACATTTTCATCTCCAGCCTGGCCGTGGGAGATCTTTTGCTTTTGGTCACTTGTGTTCCAGTGGACGCGTTCAGGTATTTCTATGAGGAGTGGATTTTTGGAACGGTGGCTTGCAAGATGATCCCGGTGATCCAGCTCACCTCGGTCGGAGTCTCCGTGTTTACTCTCACGGCGCTGAGCGCGGACAGGTAAGGCAAAAATCATCAATGAACAACTGCAGTCACTACCACTTTCACTACTGTGAAAATAATGACATTTAGATATAAGATAATGACGTTTACACACAAAAACAAAGAAGTATATATATGTTGCTTATATAGCAATAGAGGAAAAATGTAATATATACATATATTTTGTATTTTGTATATATATAATTTTATTTAAAAAAAATATATACATCATGTTGTTTGTTGCTCATTATATATAAGCCACATGAAAACATAGTTAGTCTGTTACTGCTTTAATTCATTAAGCAGTATACACTTCCTTATTAAGCACCTGTAGCTGGGAGCAAATACAAATTACTTTGATTTACAGAAGAATGAATCGCGATGATGTAGATATCACACAGCATCTGGCAACTAGCCTGAAGGGATTCTGTATTGCATTTGATTCATGGCTCAGATGTATTTCTCAACAACAAAAATGCAGTTCATTTCTCTGACATTACACAGAGTGATGAGGTTAGGTGGGCACAGAGCACAGATTTAGACAGATTATGAAAGATTTATGAGCTAGTTTGTTTTTTTATACTTTCTATACACATACATTTTTGTTGACGGCTAGAAGTCATCTATATAGCCTGCCCCTGACATTATTATTCTGATTTACTCCCACCACAGTGAATTTTATTATAGAAATGCAGCATTTTCATAACCAAATTGGACCATAGCTGCTGTAAATAACAGAGGCATCATTACAGCTGAGAGATGAGTGTTTGGGATAAAGCTTAGCCAAACTTATTGTTCATTCAAGAAAATCTCCACATACACTGGGACCATAATTCCCTAATATTTCATCCCATAAACGGCAACTGAAAATAGCAATATCTTCAGAATGTATGCGCCAAATCCTAAATGATGATTGATTGCCGACTATGATTGTTTTGTTAATTGACAAGCTCATTACTGGAAGTCTGTGAAAGAGCATTAAAAATGTGGCTGAGGATCTGTAGTGAAGCTGACAAACGTCCTCTCTGTTTCCCATACTTAGCCTTATGCTTCATTGTTGTGTCAGTGCTTGGGGGCCCCGGCTAAAGGTGATGACCTTTCCTGGTCTGATTTGTTGCTCCGTCTGTTTGTTGTTTGGAGCACCTGAAAGTTCATTTGTGTCACAGTGATTATGCCAGCACCCTGGGGTCCAAGCAGTTCTCATTTATTGCTATTGATCTGTAGGCTGCATTAACCGTTCCGTTCCCCAAAACGACAATCGTGATGCAAAATGTAGTGAATGTTCAGCTACTTGTGATAATGAATCTCCTGGCTAAAGGAATTAACTCTGAAATGATAGATTTGAGAAGCTTCTGCCTGAGGAAGGACGACAAGCGCATTGACGATTTGTATTGTCGCCAGACGATTGTTTTGAAGACTTAATCTGATTAGAACTTCCTCAGCATTCACAGGCATGCGTGAAATACAATCAAGTTCATTTGCATGTTAGTCGGTTCATACTGTATGTTCAATTGGGACTTGTTTACTCGGGGAGAAATCAGGCTGTGATTGTGGCACTCCCTAGCTAACCCACGCCTCGGGCAGGACAGTCAGTTTTCGTTGAGAGAGGAAAAAGCAAGCCCGGGGCAGTGAAACCTGGTGGAGGGGAGACGTCAGGGCGAGGATGCTGTCATGTGAGATTTCCATTTACCTTAGAGATGATGGCAGCAGAATGTCTAAAGGACACTGTCGAATACATCAAACCGGGCCAGTTTGTCAATAGGAGAAAATAGACAATTTCCTTGGAACAAAAGCAACCAATTTTCCACCATGAATTTCCTCTATTGGTTTTTGTGTTTGGGTTTTTCTGTCTGTGGGCTTTGCAGCTCCAGCAGAATATCGGAAAGATGTGCACAGGAAATATCGTATTTCCTATAGGACAGCTTTTCTTTTAGGAAAAAACGTTAACCTAGAGATGAATCATTTATGACTTTGATCATGTAGTTTTGGACTTACTATTGCTGATCCCCAGTGTAAAGGTTTCTTAGGAGAGAAGTAACGTATAGAGAAGTAAACAGTAAATAAGAAAAGAAAGAAAGAAAAATACAAATATGGGGTTTCAAAAATATTTAGAGGGTTTTAAAAATATTGAGATATTTATATTACTATTGCTGATCTACAGTGCTACAGTGTAAAGAGTTTTGTAGGATCAAGTATACAGAAGTAAACAATAAATGTAAAAAAAATGTAAGAAAAAAGATAGAAATATGACACACACACACACATATGTATAGAATATTTAACATTAATCATAT
>JAHKKF010516491.1:6577-22464 GCA_019740295.1 Labeo calbasu | reverse complement strand
TAGTCAACATTTGAAGTGGATCAAAAAAGGTTAATCAAAGTTGTCTTAAGACAAGGACAGGTATTCTTTTTGGTTTTAGGACAAATTTAATGAAAGGTCTTTGATCCACTTCAAATGTTGACTACTGTATACAAGGATAAACAAGGATGTTTTAAATTGATCAAAAGTGATAATAAAAGACATTTATAATCTTACTAAAGATTTCTATTTCAGAAAAATGCTGTTCTTCTAAACTTTCTATTCATCAAAGAAACCTGAAAGAATTCTTTTTAGCTGTTTTCAACATAATAAAAATAAATGTTTTTTTAAACAATGATTTCTGAAGGATGATGTGACTGTAGTAACAATGCTAAAAATTCAGCTTTAAAAACACAGGAATAAATAACATTTTTTCAAATATATTCAAACAGAAAACCATTGTTTTAAATAGTAAAAATATTTCAAAATTTTACAAGTTTTGCTGTACTTTGGATCAAATAAATGCAGGCTTCACGAGCACAAGAGACATCTTAAAAAATAAAAAATAAATAAATCTTAATGTTCACAAAGTTTTAAATCAAATAAATTACACGATACTTAGTATTTTGTTTTACATCGTATAATGTTTTTATTTTAATGCATGCAAATATACAGCTGCCTTTATGTTTTAAAAAAAGTGGTTCTCAACCCAAGAGTATAACATGATAAGAAAATGATAAGAAACGCTTGATAAGAGCATAGCAGAAGAATCAAAATTTTGATTTTGCTCTGAGCGCAAGATGAGACAAGAGGAAAGAATGGAAATCATTTATGAAGGTCCACCATTATAAATTGTGGATGTTTTGCGTTGGATGGAGGAAAAAATTCATACCAGCTTGGAACAAAATAAAGAAGCGATCCACAGTCTACCAAGCAATGGAGCAATACACTTAACCTCAGGTGGCTGCAAGAGGAATGAAAGTGTCTGCTAAGTGACTACGTGCATGTAACCAGAGCATACTTGAGGATTCATACCTTTATCTCCCACAGGGTTGATGCACTTGTGCAGCCTCCACTGCCGACTGCTGCTGGACACCTGAACTATATGGAATTCACGAACACCTGCTTCACTCTACACAGACAGAGACAGAAATATTGTATTTTACTTTCATATATACATACACATACATGTACATACGAAGAGTTTGGTTCCAAAAAGCTATAAATCCAATTTAAGTAATTAATTTGAGTAAAAATGTTTTTTTTTTTTTTTTTTTTAAACCAAGAAAGTGGCAAGATGAAAACCACTATTTTCTGTTTCAAACTTTCACATAGCATCTTTAGGTTACAGTAACATTAAAAATTCAAATCCAGATTTGGATTTTCAAAGATTTATTATAAAAACTGATTATTTTTTCCCCAAAATGCAATAAATCCATCAGGGCTCTACGCTTAAAGACATTTAGGAGCACAGTCAAAATTTCGGAAGCACCTTCTAATCAATAATCAAAAAATCGGATAAAAAATTAGCCTTCCCATTATGAGGTGATATTTGACTCCTTAATGTGAATTAAAGGGGGGTTTAGTTTTTACCTTTGTAATGACATTTTTGTACTTTTTTAAAAAAGTATATTATTTTTCATGTCAATTTTTTAAAAATATATATTTTTAAAGCTTTTTAAAATTTCTAATGAAAACAACAGAATAAGAACAAGTAGAATAAGAATAAGTGAACAATCAAATTAAATCAGTATTAAAATAAATTTGTACTACAGAGGTGGCACAGAAGAACACAAAAGTGGCTTGTAAGTGTATTTTCATTTGTATAATGAGGCTTAGAGGTGGCATGAATGCAATCAAATATATAAATTCATGTTGAGATTATTGTTTTAAATATAAAATTTTGAACACAGAAACATTAAATGATTTAAATAACTGAAAAGATACCTTAAAAATGAAACTAAAACTGCCAGTAGGTGGCGGCAAGTCGCTGATTTAATTACTGAATCATATCATTCATTTGATTCGTTCGAACAGCTGATTCATTCAGGAAAAAAGCAAGTCCTTATGAATGGGAAATTGAATCACTGACTCACTAGATTTGTTTAAAATGCACGTTCATCGCTGTGTTTGAATGGGATGTGAGTTGTGACTTGTTTCTAATTATTTTTGATGTCGAAATAGAGCAAAATCAGGCAATAGTGTAATGGTCAGACGATGTAAGTAACTTAATATTAACTTCTTGTTTATTTAACTGTTGTATCAATATCTCATTTACAAACTCCCTTAAAAATAATTAAAAGCTGTCATTCATCTTAGTTCATCGCATTCCCACAAAGTTCCATTATAATCAATGAAACTCTCAATACTGCACCGTGATTCTCTTATTTACACTCTCTCTACACTTTGTTTATGAAAGGATTCGTCAGACATGTCTGTGATACATTACGCAACGTTGCAAAAACGCATAGAAACCTTTGAAGCTCCTCTCAGCGGAAACACAAATATGCTGATCGGGTCAGTTGCACTGGTGCTTCTAAATATTTCTTTCATAGTGCAGTGTTTTGTGTGTTTGTTGATCACAAAGTACAAAGTAGATGAGGAAAACTAGGATGCTGGGTGTATTCAGAGAGCCGCCTTTACTGTTTACAATGCGTGGAATGGTGCGCTGTGATTGGTTGAGCAGATGTATCGCATTCTGCAGA
This sequence comes from Labeo calbasu, assembly GCA_019740295.1. Lineage (NCBI taxonomy): Eukaryota > Metazoa > Chordata > Actinopteri > Cypriniformes > Cyprinidae > Labeo > Labeo calbasu. The sequence goes on along the minus strand of JAHKKF010516491.1, from coordinate 19,801 downwards.
GAAGTGAGACTGGCATTTGTCGCAGTTCGGAAAAATAGGGAAAAAAACATGACAGAATAACATATGTTTATCGCGTTTTGGAACCAAACTCTTCATATATATTTTAAATGCCTACCCAATGCTTCAGTCATCTGCCCTAATAACATAAATCCTTAAAATAATCCTTGGCAAATCTTGATATGATATGTAATTATTGAGATGAATCAGTTCATCAGAATTTTATTTTCATTTATATTTATTTATTTGGTAACACTTTTTTATGGTTTCTTAACTTAGTTGCTTATTAGCATGCATATTACAAAAATATTAGCCATTTATTAGTACTAATTAAGCACATATTAATGCCTTATTCTACATGACTTTATTCTACATCCCTAACCCTACCCAAAACCTAAAACAACTACCTTACTAACTATTAATAAGCAGCAAATTAGGAATTTACTGAGGGAAAAGTTGTAGTTAATAGTGAATACGTGTTCCCTATTCTAAAGTGTTACCATTTATTTATTTTTAAATCAACTGCCCTGTGCACGTTAAGTGCTTAAAAATAGGTTATTGACCAATATTATTGTTTATTTTTAAATCATTTATATTAAATAGTAGAGAATTTCACATCTGTGCATTCCTAATGCCATGGTGTTCACACATTTTATGAATTGCAAGAAGGTATTAATGTGAAAAAAAAAAAAGATAGATGAGCAGTCCATATGTGGGAATGAGCTCACTGTGTTAATGTTCTCCACGTCCACAAAGACCAACATGCTGCCGTTCTTCTCCTCTCCCTCCTGCCGTTCTTCTGTTTCTCTCTCTCTGGCGTGCAGCGTGTTGCTGCGGCTGGCCGTGGCTCTGACACTGAGAGAGCGGCTTGCGCAGATGAAAGCCGTGTGTCGAAGGACCCTGTGACTGAAAGTTTCAGAGAAAGCGAAGGTGAGTCACTGGAAGTCGTGTGGTAATTTTCAAACTCTAAATGATGTTAAAGGCCAATTAGTCTTTTTTTAAACGGCAGACAGCAAATTGTCAAATGAAAACGCATACGCTTATGTTTGATTGTCAGCCACTTAATAGAGCAAAATCACAACTGCTCAAAAAGGAAATTAAAATATCTTTAACAGTCTACATGTAGAATAAGTTATATTTGGGAGATTTTGCCTTTATTAGAGTAGTGCAGTCAAGGAGACATGGAAACCAAATTTTTTTTTATGTAGGATATTTTCAGATTCTCCTTGATTTGCCATTTGGTGGCCCTCTAAAAAAAAAAGCAACCAACACCACTACACCAAAGCAAACAAAGTTATTCAGAGGTAAAGTAACTTGCTTACTAAAGATATTGTTTGTATAAAGTATTAAATAATTCTAGCTGCCTTTCACTGTCAAGGGACCAAAAACTGCTCCAGATACATCAATTTGTAACTATTACATAAATGTAATTGCATAACATGCATAATATTATTACTATTATTTAATATTACCATATTATTATTTATAAAAGTATTATCATCACTACGTATATATAAAAAATACTTAATATAGGGCCCTACAATTTCCGTGAAGTGGAAAACATGCGCAGAACTGTGGAACTCAGTCATAAAAGTGGAATTTACCGTATAACACGGAATGTCACAGGATTTGCCAAATCTGTGATCCATCAAAATAAAAGTTTGGTTTAACTTGAAGAAACTGTGACTGAAATACATTACTTATTGTAATGACAGTTCTACTGCTAATAATAAATTATTATTTAAAAATTATTTTTAAGGAATGTTTACCAGAGAAATTATTTAGCAGAAAAATGTACACAACACAGTATTTCTAAAGGAATAAATAAATCAAGTATTTATTAATTATTCCTTTAATAAAAATAAATAAATTAGAGAGGTTTTTAATTATTAGAACTTAATGAAACCATTAAAATGGAATCTAGAAAATGAATGGAATACACAGAAATTGGTAAATAAATAAATACAATTGATAAAAAAAGATAATAATAATAATAATAATAATAATAATAATAATAATAAAAACTGAATTGAAACAAAAAAAAAAAAAACATTTTACAGGGTCTTAAACATTTTTTTTTTGTTAAACGTTTAATAAATGGCTGTTAAATTGTGTAATTTTCATAATTTCAGTTATTTAGACATGATTTCTGATTCATAAAATTTAATTTAACCATTAAAACAGAGTCTAGAAAAATGAAAATGTAACAACAACAACAACAACAACAACAACAACAACAACAACAAGCAAGTCCAGAAAAAAAGAAAAAAAAAAAAAAAGAACTAAAAACAGAATTTGGAAAAAAATAAAATGGATTTCATAGGCCCCTATATATAACAGCAATATTGTTACTAATATTACTACTAATATTATAACTATATTATTATTATTATTATTATTACTACTACTAATAATAACAAAACCAACACTTGTATTTGCAATTACATAAATTTATTAACTATTATTACTATATTACTTATAACAGTATTATTACTATATCATACATACATTAAATTCAAAAGTATAACAGTTACTAAAATTAATATATAATATATAAATTAACATATAATAATAATAATAATAATAATAATAATACAGTTATTATTAATAATTACTATTTGTAATAATTTATTATCATATAATAATACATTTAATAATTAACCATTTTTAACAATGACACAAAAATGTTGGTAAATAAAATATTTATAGTATGTGTATATTGTTTTTTATTTAGTCTAATGATAGTTACATATTAGATAAATACATATTTATTCAATTAAAAACCTGACAGTGTTGCAAAAAAAAAAAAAAAAAAACAAAAAAAAAAACAAACATTTCTTCGCTATACAAATATTGCATTTTCAATATATTTAAAGTGTACTTAAGTTTAAATTTTAAAAAATTAAGATGTTTAAAAAAAATGATAAAAATGCACATTGGTACTAAACCTAAGGCAGTACATATCTTTAAAAAACAGGCTGCTATTACTACCAAGTCTTAGTTGCGTTTAATTTCCTAGAATACAAAATGAAAATAAGACAGAGGCTTAAACCCATTAATCCAAGTGCACGTAGTGAATTAATAACAGTCCAGGAATATCCTCACAATATATCCACTGAACAAAGCTACACTGGCCTGAAAAAAGCTACTTAAAACTTGCCCAGTTCTTTGTACTGTCTGTTATTAGTCCAAATAAAGCATAAATGGCCACATACCTGAGTTTGGCCGTCTTCTCTGTACTTTCATAGTAAAAGAGGAAGTTGATTTCATGGACACCCTCTCGGTCAGGCCCCCTGAGCCACAGTGGGATCTGTAATGCCTCCCCAGGTCCCAACACACCTTGTGATAAGGGAATCTCCGCCACCACCGGCCGGTCACCACCGGTGACCCCGAATGCTGCTGGTGACACGAGCGACACGGTCGCCATTGACGGGGGCACGGCCACAGTTTTGTATGCAGAACAGTGTTCTGCTGCTGTGGGGGTCACCGGGGTGAGGTCAGAGGCAGCACTCCCGAATGTGAAGAACTCTGGGTGTGTGGACGCCACGCGAAGACCAGTGAGAGGGACCGCGCTCACATTCACAAACTCCACCCACGCTTTTCGGATCTCACCACACAATAAACCAGTGGGGAAGTTAATGAAAAATACCTGGGTGCAAACGGAAAGAGAAACAGCAATTACATGTACAGTTTAACTTCATAACAGATTTCACTGCTTTATTCATCATCATATAATAACAAACAAAACAAGTTTTTATTGAATATGGATCTTAAAATGCTTCTGGACTGATTTTGTTAAAACTTTTCAAGGGTGTTAGCGGAATAAAAAAATATTGTCAGGTGACTGGATTATCAGTCTAACTGAATCTTCAACAAGATGATTTTGATCTGCACACCATCGATTTTAGGTTTCTGACTTATTCAAGCCAAGAAAATCAAATGTTTGACAGGAGTTGTGTCAGAGCCTAAAAGGGTTAAATTGAGAGCAAAGCCACAGTTTATCACAATAAAACCATAATTAATCATTTTTCGCTACATGAAGAGAACAGGGAATGTGAAATTAACAGTATTACAACAATCGAGTGCAAAGTGCAAACTTATTCACATAAAAGCAATCAATAAAAGTCTTTCAGTCAGTCCAAAAATCAATAATTACTGATTATTTCACAGACATAAATATAGCACAAAGCTGAAAGTCCTTGAGGACTTTCTTCTCACCATCTTTTTAAAAAAAGATACAATTTCCTGAAGTAAAAACTTTAATCTACCAACTAGTACTGCTACAGAAGCCCTCAATGTAGACTGGTAACTTATACACAATACTGATTAAATCGCAGAAGCACTGGAACACATGTTTTGTCTTTTGTGCTCTTTTTGTAAATACAGTCATGACCAAAAATATCGGTACCCGTCAGAAAATGCAATACTTCTCTCAGAAAATTGTTCCAATTGCAAATGTTTTGGTATTCATGTGCTTATTGTTTGTGTTTGCACTGCAACAACACACACACAAAAAAAAAAAAAAAACAGAAGAAAAGTCAAACTTGATAAAATTTTACACAGAACTCAAAAATGGACTGGACAAAATTATTGGCACCTTGTCAAAATTGTAAGAAATGATTGCTTTTCAAGCATGTGATGCTCCTGTAATTTGTATTTAGACACACCTGAGGCAAGAAACAGGTGTGGGCAATATTGTAATCACACTTGCAACCAGTTAAAATGGAGAAATGTTGGCTCAACCTTTGTGTTATGTGTCACACTGAGCATGGAGAAAAGAAAGAAGTGTAAAGAGTTGTCTGTGGATTTGAGAGAAAAAACTGTGGAAAAACATGGACAATCTCAAGGCTACAAGTCTTAATGTTTCTGGGTCCACTGTGCGCAATATCATCAAGAGGTTTACAGCCCATGGCCCTGTAGCCTGGATGTGGACAGAAGAGCAAAATTAATGAAAAATTAGAACAAATCACTGTTCGAATGGTGGATAAAGAACCCTGATTAACTTCCAAACAAATTCAAGGTTATCTACAGACACAGGGTACAACAGTGTCAGCACCCACTATCCCTCAAAAAGGGACGCTATGGTAGGAAATCCAGGTGGACACCACTGCTGACACAAAGGCATATCTGGCAGATCTGAATCCCATAGGACAACTGTGGAGAGATCTCAAAACAGCAGTTGGGAGAAGGCATCCTTCAAACCTGAATGACCTGGAGCAGTTCCCAAATGCTCCCAAATATTAAGTTAAGGGTGCCAATAATTTTGTCCAGTGCATTTTCTGGGTTCTGTGTGGAATTGTATCAGATTTGACTTTTCTTCTCTGTTTTCTTGTGTTGTTCCAATGCAAAAAAAAAAAAAACCCATGCGAGTACTAAAACATTTGCAACTTCAACAATTTTCTTATAGAATTGCAGGGGTGGTTTTATTTTTGGTCATGACTGTAGACAACAAGCAGACCAAAATCCAATACTTTTAAGTAATATTAATCAATGAATCAGAAATTGAGTAAGTTAAAGGAATAGTTCTTCCCAAAACAAACAAACAAACAAAAACAAATGCTGTAGATAGATTCTTCATTAGAACAGATTTAAAGAAATTCTGCAATACATCACTTGCTCACCAATGGATACTCGGCAGTGAATGGGTGCCATCAGAATGAGAAATCAAAGCATTTGATAAAAACATCACAATAATCCACAAGTAGGGATGTAACAATATCAAAATCTCACAATATGATAATATGAAGTAAACAATGCGATATTATCGCAATGTTTAAAAAAAAAAAAAAAAAAAGACAAATGAAGACTTTGACTCATTCTGACGGCACCCATTCACTGCAGAGGATCCACTGGTAAACAAGCGACGTGATGCTACATTTATCCAAATCTGTTGTGATGAAGAAACAAGCTCATCTACATCTTGGATTGCTTGAGGGAGAGTACATTTTCAGTAAATGTTCATTTTTGGATGAACTATTCCTTCAAATGATACAGTTATTTTGGACAGATTAAAAAAACCAAACTGTTTTAAGTTAACTTTTGCAGACCAGAGATGCTAATGAATTATTTAAAATCACTGCAATATTCACAATATATAATAATTTTATGTATTCCCACCAAAATCATTCTGAATGTGTTCACTCAGGACTTGCAGTGCAATATGAGCACTGTAAATCATTAAACAGTGTCGATTTAACAGTGATGAGCACTTTAAACTAGATCTGCTCTCAGTTTTCAAGACCAGTTTAGGTCCTGTAGCTTATCAAAGCTTAAAATCAAAGTTTGATTTACTCAAACACACCTCTAGTAAGGGCATAGGTGGAGTGATAATGGGGTCCAAGCGGCGGTCTGGTCCATATCTGACAGAAGTCTTTTCCTCTTTGGTCATATTGAGTCTGGGCCCCTGGATCTCCAGGTTCTGCTGTCCACGAACACACATCACATCCCCGCCCAGCGAGCCTGCAGCACAAACCAGTCACAAGTTAGTGTTACAGTACATAAAGAAAACTAACAGTGTTTACAAATAAAAGAATGTGTGTTTGTGTTATACCTTCACTGTTGCCCACTTCTCCGGTGCCCAGGTTGTACACCACACCGAGAACATGCAACTCTCCCGTCTTATGAGGAAGCAACTTCAAACGAGCCTGAGAAAGCGAGAGAGAGACAGACCAGAACAAACAAGAACAAAAAGCCAATTCAGGTAAAGCAAAATGGGGAAAACGAGAAATTAGAAGAGGAAAGATAAGAGAAAAATGTGCACAAACCACTCTGGTCTCCTCAGGACTTATGGTGAACTCTGGAATGACTTGCGTATCAATGATGTCATTGAGGGCTGTGGTCTGGAATGGATTCAAATGGAGAAGTTAATCAAACTGATGAGAAACTCAAAGCTGGACGCCTCCGGCACGATGAACCGAGAGACGATTAACAGCCTTACTTCTTTCAAAGACGCTGCCTCTTTTTCATTGCTGATGGTTTCTCCGGTTGTGCCGCCCTGAGGGGCTGAGAAGTCTTTTAGAGTAAACTTCCACAGCAGAGACAAAGCCGACAGAGCCAAAGGAACCTTCAGGGGGTTACGGAAAACCACCTCCACAATGATGGGCTCTGTGACGAAAAAAGAAAAAAGCCAATGTATTAACAGAAAACAACATGAGAATGACTGAAAACAAGAAACAATACATAACTCAGATCTGAGGATGTACCAGTTGAGCGAGTACAGTGTAACTATAAAACACCTGAAGTTCTGATACGTCACATAAAAAAATACATTTATAAACACGTAGGGGTGGGTGATATACCATTAGACACGATTAACTAGTAGAAATTTGCCAACCAATAGAGATTTTGGACTATTGTCTCTATCACGATTACATACTTGCGAATCGTTTGCACATAATTTTAAATACTGAGGTTTAAAAACAAGTGATTTTAAGCGATTGAAATGCAGTCAGCAGTGAAAGAGAATTCATTACGATGTATACGCGTGCTGAAGACCTCGAACGGTTAAATACACACACTTGTATGTGTCAAATTCCCTGTTTCGCAAATATCCTCATAAACGCATTAAAGGAGTCGATCAGTTATTTTCATAAAAATGATACAATTTGAATACTTTTTAACCCCAAAGCTCATCTTGTCTTGCTCTCCCTGAACTCTGTGTATTCTGGTTCATGACAGTTAGGGTATGTCGAAAAACTCAGATCGTATTTTCTCCCTCAACTTCAAAATCGTCCTACATTATGTTTTACCTTTTTGTTAAGGGTGTTTGATCTTCTTTGCATGTTCACTTTGCAAAGACTGGGTCAGTACTTCTGAAGTGATTTAAGATGATTTTGAAATGATTTTTGAATTTGAGGGAGAAAATACGATAATACAACAAGTTTTTTTTTTTTGACATACCCTAACTGTCTTGAATCAGAATACACGGAGTTCAGGGAAAGAAAGGCAAGATGAGTATTTGAGATTAAAAAGTATTTAAATTGTATTTTTTTATTGAAAATAAGCAATCGTTTTGCTACATAAGACCCTTCTTCTTTGGCTGGGATCATTTACAACCGCATTTGGGATCGTTTGAAGCTGCATTTCATCTGCCTTTTGGAAGTTCAAACTCGGGTCACCATAGCAGTCCATTATATGTAGAGAAATTCTGAAATGTTTTCCTCAAAAAACACAATTTCTTCACGACTGAAGAAAGAAAGACATGAACATCTTAGGTGACAAGGGGGTGAGAACATTATCTGTAAATTGTTGTTCTGGAATGGGACTTCCCCTTTAATGTAGGTCAAAAGTGAAAGCAAACAGCTGAGAAAGAAATCACGTGTAGCAGTATATTGGATCCGGGCAGCTCTTAAAGTGACAGCAGTCTAATATTCCTGCTGTCTGTCATTAGTTAATCAAACAACAAAAGACAAAAAAAAAAAAAAAAAAAAAAAAATCTTTAACAGGAACTTTAATAAGAAGTATACATTTAACTGACACAGTGAAGAATATTCAGTGTTTTATACATTTGATTACTTCATACATTGTATGTAGCATTTATTTATTTTTTTTTTTTGCTTGTAAACATCTTCTTATTACTTTTAATAGCCAACTGTTTACTTGTCTTCAGTGAGCTTGAGTGTTTATTTTTATTTTATTTTATTTTATTTTATTATTTAGGCTAGTATTAGTTTTTTGTGATATTAACACACTAGTGACAGGAATTATGAAATTTCTATGGTATCAAAAATGTTGACAGCATAAAGACCTTATTTAAAGCAAAAAGAACTATATTGTATGGAAGTTTGTATATTGTATGTGAGTTTTTATCTACCAATTCTGACTTTTTTCTCAGAATTGCGTGATACAAACTCGCAATTCACTTTTTTCCCCTCACAATTATGACTTTCTCAGAATTGTGAGATATAAACTTGCAGTTCAGAAATACTCAGAATTGCAAGATAGGGTACAAAATTAACTTCAGAACATCAGAAGGTAATTTTGATACTGAATCTTTAATTAACTTCCCCATTAAATGGTCAAAATCTGGATTTATCTATCTCGGGATTAATGTGTCAGCTGATTTAAATAAATTATGGAAACTCAATTATGCTCCGATTATACATACCGTTTAAAGAGATTTAAACTGCTGGCAAGCACTTCCTCTTTCACTGCTTGGTAGGATAAGTTTAATCAAGAATATTCTCCCTCGATTACTGTACCCTCTTCAGATGTTACCCTTATGGTTAAGCAGGAAAGTCTCTGCTCAGCTGGAAAGTGCTTTTTCTAGATTTATTTGGAATGGAAAAAAGCCTAGACAAAAGTCTTTGCAGTTGCCAGTGGAGTTGGGTGGATTAGCTATGCCAAACATCTTATATTGTAACTGGGCTTGCCATGCCAGACTCATTTGGGAGTAGTTTAGTTCTTATTATGATCTGTGTCCTACTGTGGATTCCTGGGCCTGTTCTCCACTCTCTGTCTGGAGCTTGTTTGCTTGTCCCTACAAGTATGATGACACAGTGAAGAAAAATCCAATACTCTATAGTTCTATTAAAGGCGAAACTATATTTATGTTGAATCCAATTTATTTGAATCAGGATTTTGTTCTTGGCATAGGTTTACCTCTCTTTAAAACAAGGCACATGGAGGGGATTCGTGCACTAGGAGACTTTTTTTTTGTTCTAAATTATCTTTATTATTATATTATTATATATTATTATTATTATATTATATTATTACTTTATTATAGTATTATGTTACTGGAGAGATTTAGGGAAATATCTTTTTTGTGACTGTTCAACTTTGTGACTGTTTAGTCACCAATATTAACACCTATAGATGTTATTATGTTTTTTTTTTTTTTCTTTGTGTATTCTTTTATGTATTTATTTGTTATTGTCGCTTATGAGTTGCTTTTGTATTCTGAAGTGAAATTCATGTCACAATGTGGGATGTATAATTTGGGATTTTTTTCACACATGGAATACCACGTGTAGGGCTGCACGATTTGGTCTAAAGTTTTGTGCTTATACATTAATATGACTACTAATAATTATTAATACATGCTAAATAAAAATATTTAACAAAATAAGGAAAGTTACTATTGCAATAACAATAAAAATTGTTTTACAGAAAAACTACAGGGTTACTTCTTAACATGCAGGCAGACCATAACTACAAATCATTTAAAAGGTGCTTGATCCCACACAAAAACTCTTGAATCGTTTTGTTTAGCAAAAGTATGTTTCGTTTGTGCTTTGCTGATGAAATATTTGCTAATGAGGAATACAAATAAGTAGGAACATAATGGCATCAATAAAGGGTGTTTGCAGGTTCTTCCTGTTCCTCTTTATTCTTCCGCTCTCACTGTGAGGTGTTGACAGATGAATGTTCAACCATTATGGTAACTAATTCATTTCTGTGATCAGTTCTACTTTTACTTGCACCACCACTTATACCACTGATGAGGCTGCAAGATAATTTAGCCAGGTCAAATCCAGGTAAGCTATGCTTCATTAGTTCTCTCTTAAATTTCATGACAGAGAGGAAAGCAAGCGGTGAATAATTCATCTCAGCCCAATTAAAAATACACGAATAAACCAAAAAAGTAGCCCCATCAGACATCAAACGTAACAACGACCCTAAAGTGCATCAAAACCTCCACAGGAACAAATAGTTTGCGTCAAACGGAGCATTGAGAATACAGATGTTTTTAAATATAAAATTGGGAAGACCACAAAGCACAAATAAAAATGCTTAAAAGTAAATGATGTAGGAGGGAAAACATACCCTCCACCACGGCGAGGGGGTATCTGAGATTATCTGTCTGACTGTTCAGGCAGCATTGGGAGGGCTGGAAGGTGTTGGGTACTGTCCCTCTATTTGCCACGGCGACGACCCGCTCCTCCAACTCCCTCCAGAGCTGGGAAAGATCCCGGTCAAACTCCTGGTCCAAAGAGACATGTGTTGCGGCTTGTTTCTCGCCTGTGGAAAACAAGTCAGAGATTACAAAATTCAGCTACTACGGTACATGCCAGTCAGTCTGATTAGTGATCACAAACAGATCAAATTGGCAAATATATTTGTTTTCATAGTGGCCACTGGCCATCATTACTAAACACTATTTTGCCCTCATTAACTTGTTTAAATTGTAATAATAAATCATGTATTAATAAAAGGTATTCCATGTCTGCTCAGTCGTGATAAAAACTGCATGCATAATTATGTAAGAAAAGTATTTATGTTTAAATGCCATATGAGCAACAATGGCTATAATTATGGCAACTAGAGGTCAACCGATATTGGATTATACCGATACCGATAACTAGGTTGGACCACACTGGCCGATACCGATAAATTGACCGATAGTTTTTAAAATAGATACTGAACAGAAAATAAATAGTGCTCTACTTTAAAAAAAATAGCCTACTGAACCATACTTTGTAAATGAATAAAAATATTAATATTAATTATATATTGATCATTACAGTTAGTTCTTGTTCATTACACATGCACGTGCTGTCAGTGATTTCCGCCACTAAAGGCCGCTCTCCTGCTGTATAACAAAGTCTATAGGGACTTTGCTGTTTAATGATGACCTTCTCAGCCGCTCCAGCAATGGACCCAACCTAGAAAAAAAACTATCGGTATGGATTTTTGCTGATAACCGATAGTTCCGCCAATCAACTATCGGTGCCGATTAATCGGCAAAACCGATACATCGGTCGACCTCTATTTTAGACTTACCCTAACTGTCTTGAACTAGAGTACACAAATAGCTATGCATGCACCTCACAGAGCTACTAGACAAGACAAGTATTTGTGGTTAAAAAGTGTATAAGAAATTTTGTTTTTCAAGAAAATGAATGATCGTTTCGCTTAGATAAGATCCTTATTCCTTGGCTGGGATTGTTTAGAGCCCTTACAAGCTGCATTCAAACTACATTTTTAACCTTCAATCCATTGAGCACCACTGAAGTCCACTATATGGAAAAAAAATCCTGGAATGTTTTCCCCAGAAACCTTAAATTCTTTGAATATCTTGGATGACGAGGGTAGTAAATTATCAGGAAATTTTTATTCTGAAAGTAATCCTTTAAAAATTGTTGCTCTCATGTACTCTGTAGCAGCAATATCTGTTCGTTCGCAGTTGTCTAGAAATGTGTCGATGAATAGTGGATGCTTGTCGATATTACTTGGAGTCCCGATAAAGAATAGAGCAATCCGTTGGTGTACAAACTGCGGTGCTTTATCAATTCGTTTCTGCGTTTGGCTAATGCATATACCATGGCTGTTTGGGTGTTTAATGTAATGGTGATGGGCGTTCTGTTTCCAGACTGGGTCATCGGAACAATCACTACAGATTCGCTTCACGCAAGGGAGGAAATGAATCATTGAGCGAATCATTTGGGAGTCCTTGAGCAAATAAGATAAAAATAAATGCATATAGTAAGACAATGAAAGTGCTTTTTGACCTTGCATGCATGTCAACCTGTTGTTGGGGACTCCCAAAACCAAAATGTGAACCTTTCATAATGAATAATAGGGGCATTTTAAAAATGTCTTTTTGTATATTGCCTAAATAAAAACTTTATCTAATATCATTTATCAATGTTTCTTGAGCAGCAAATCATATTAGAATGATTTCTGAAGGATCATGATGCTAGTTTTTTCAAATGAAACATATTCAAAATTCACATGAAATTACACTCACAGCAGCTCTGGAGATGTGTTCATGTCGTCATATAATGAGACACAGAGACCGAAAATCACTGCGAGCCTTACATGTGCTTCAGTATTTGAGTAGCAAACAAAATCGTGTTTCCGCCATTCCGCCACATACAGAGCAAAGTGGAACATGCAGGATTTATATCTAAACCGTCTTTTTGCGTTTTAATATTCACAGAAATTAGACCATATTGCGATTCGAATTAAGTGATAGACCCTATTTTGATTTGTTCATCCAAAAATTGGCTAATTCCATGGCATTCCACGCTATAGAGTAAATAACGTTTTTATGAATGGACGATCCCGTCCGCGTTTTCGCAGTGGAAAAAACTGTAGACGCGCGTCCATGTAGAGACAGAAATATCATGTAAATAAGATAAATAACATTAGACCATTCAGTTTGTTTAATAAAAGAACAAGGTATAGACCTGTTCTATAGGAAAGGTAACCTCAAATGATTTTGTTGTGATCTGGCGCTATATAGAAAATAAAATTAACTTGACCTTTAAGGGGGGCGGGGGG
>JAHKKF010516490.1:0-11395 GCA_019740295.1 Labeo calbasu | reverse complement strand
GTTTACAAAAACAACGAAAACAGCTATGTAGTTTTTTCGTCTAAAAAAGAAACTCTTACAAATGCATATTCAATAAGGTCAGGTGCAAAAATAAGCACCTTTTCAGCACCAGTTCTTCACTGCGTGTCTTTAGTAAAACATGATAGTACAACCATAACGCCAAAAGACAGTTGGCCCTTAATGGAGAAAAATCCTGTAATGTTTTCCTCAAAAACATCTTGAATGACATTTCACAAAAAATATTGCTGTAACTGAATAAAAACAAGATGTAACGTTAAATGTTTTGAATGATGAAATGTAAGGACAATAAACACTCGTCTGCAATAATATATGGTTTATCTGTGTTCTACAAGCCATCTTGTGTATTTTCATAAGCCATTGCTAATCGACATACATATAATACGAGTATAGAATTTATTGTCTGCCTCATTCTGTGAAAAGAATCCACATCAGATCACACAAGGAAGTTATTTCAAACACTCGACTAATGTTGTGAATTAAAAACAAGTTATAATGTTGGACAACAGGTTTAGAAAGGCTTCTTGCTTGTCATGAAGATGCTTTGCGTGTGTTGCTTTTTCAAGTATAAGCGGGGAAGCGTTTCCTCATTTCAGCACGTGAAATCGCGGGCACATGTACAGCAAATTCCAAGAGAAATAAAACAAGGAAGTTATTTAAAAGCAAAACCGAAAAACTGCAATTCACAAGCGCGTATTGAACAGTGGATGTCGTACCAAATGGTTCGATATTATATTGAGAATTGTGACATCCCTGACAGATAGATAGATAGATTTCATAGGAAATGCAACAACGGAGAAAAAAAACTGCTTTCGCTGAACCATTTATTGGGGTCTTTAAAGCATACTTAGAAAAATGTTGACGCCGTGAAACACAAATGTACATCAATACACATTAGAATCAGTATAAGTGCCTCCCTGCAGATCTGGGAACAGCTCTAGTGAGCCCCTCCACCCCATGGGCAGCGTGACTCAGCAAATCCTGGCAAATAGGCCAGTCAGCACGGCTGCCAGTCAGTCACTAGGTCATCAGGCCAGCCAGCCAACCAGCCAGCAGGATGTCTATATATACTGCGCAGAGCGAGCGTGTTGAGTCTGATAAATAATTGAAGAGCGCAGTCATTAGCCTAGATTATTTAGCTTAAACGCTGGCTTCCATCCACCACAATCAGAAGTCATTACCTCACAATGAGCAGGAGGAACATTCGAAGTTACGAGCCAACACATGCCAATCAAACAGGGAGGAATAGATTGTGCCTGACGCCGGTGGAGGGAGGAAAGAACAGCAGTGTAAGAAAATAAAGCTGTAAAGCTTATGAAGGTGTACAGCAAGACGAAAAAAAGATATTCCTCCCAGCCACCCTGAAACAGTCTGCTCTCTACTGGGCCCCTCGACCCGCTTGGAGGATCGCCAGAATACATACATACAAACACACTGTCAAACTCACAGCACTTCCAGAATTTCTAAAAGACATACACAAAAGCGCATTCAAGCAGAGACAGGCATGTAGGCATACACTCAAACTCTAAACTAGTAAAGTGCATATGTATTACTGTATTCAAAAGCAGTTTGTTTCATAAATCCTTTGATCTTTTGACCCTGGACCACAAAACCAGTCATAAAGGTCAATTTTTTGAAATTGAGATTTATGCATCGTCCGAAAGCTGAATAAATAAGTTTTCACTGATGTATGGGATAGTTAGGATAGGACTATATTTGTAGAGATACAGCTATTGTTATAATTATAATTATAATGGATTATAATTATAATTATACTGGAATCTGAGGGTGCAAAAAAATCTAAATATTGAGAAAATCACCTTTAAAGTTGTCCAAATGAATTTCTTAGCAATGCATATTACTAATCAAAAACACAGATCAGTTTACGTAGCGTTGTTATTAGTCGAACACACACCTGATAACTAGAGCGCATTAGCATCAGTGGTTCACCTGTGCATTTGCGAATTACTGTCATTACCGTTAGTTAGTACAGACTACAGTTTGCTTCAGTTATGCCTTCATCACATAAATGCATTATTACCTAGTTGCGATAATTGACAAAACAGCTCAGTCATCCATTCAGGCTGTAGCAGTATTCGACAATTGAGAGCAGGGTTGCCAGGTTTCCACAACAAAACCCAACTGACCCTTTGCAAAAACCCACCCTCCTTAGTTACTGTTGCTATGTGCAACAAACAATGCTGCTCTCACACTACACATCATGTTTTTATGCAGTGAAAAATACATTGTGGTGCGAAACAGAAACTGACAACACGCCGACAGATAAGAAAGAGCAGGTTACTTCTGGTATGAAACAAGGTCTCAGCTTTAAAATTTTGCCATTTTTTAAGAAATTCAAACAATAAATACAGTTTTGTGGCTCTTAATGTGTCGCCAAGTCTGCAGTTTTCCTGCGGAATTGGGCTTCTTTAACGTTGCCGCGGGTTGGTTTTCAAGTCCGCGAGTTGAAGCGACCCCAAAAACGTGGTATTTAACCCCTGGTATGCAAATTTTACCAGGGCAGTACCGCCAAAAATGTGTATTTCACCTTGAAACACAATTGGGCTAGTTTTGGGCTTGTTTTGAGTAGCAATTGGGTGGGTTTGTTGTGAAAACCTGGCAGCCCTGGACAGATCACTGTGTTGCCTTATTAGATCAATGACATGTAAACTGACTGTCTTGTCTTCTGAAATTATGTTTTTTAAGGAAAACATTTCAGGATTTTTCTCCATATAATGGACTGATATGGTGCCCAGATTTCGAACTTCCAAAATGTAGTTTAAATGCGGCTTCAAACGATCCCAAATGCGCTTGTAAACGATCACAGCCGAGGAAGAAGGGTCTTATATAGTGAAACGGTTAATACAATTTATATACTTTTTGATATCAAACGCTCGTCTTGTCTTGCTCTTCCAACCTCTGTTTTAGGGTATGTCGAAAAACTCCCATCTCATGTTCTCCCTCAACTTCAAAATCGTTCTATGTCGCTGTTTTACCTTTTTTGTTAAGGGTGTTTGATCTTCTTTGCATGTTTACTTTGCAAAGACTGGGTCAGTACTTCTGTATTGATGTAGGATGATTTTTGATTTTTTTTTTTTTTTAAGTTGAGGGAGAAAATAGATTGGAGTTTAGCAGTCCATTATATGGAGTGAAATCATGAAATGTTTTCCTCAAAAAACATAATTTCTTTACGACTGAAGAAGAAAGACATGAACATCTTGGATAACAAGGGGGTGAGTACATTATCTGTAAATTTTTGTTCTGAAAGTGGACTTCTTCTTTAAGTCCACCGAAGTTAATCTAGTCTCTTGTCTGATTTGTTTGTCGGACAGAATAGCGGATTCAGCATTATGATTGGTCAGATCGCCTGTCAATCAAACTGTTTCGAAGGGTCAACTGTTACTTAAAACTAGCCCAATCGCATTTCGAAAGGGGTCCCCGTTAAAAGTTGCATTTTGGGGGTTAAATACCAATTTTTGACGTTTTATATCATGTATTGGGGTCGCCTCAACCCGCAGAAACAATGTAAAAGTAGCCCAATCCTGTGGGAAAACCCACAGACAACACTGGTTGAAAGAAATGGCAGCTTTCCCGTGAGTGGGCGTGGTTTCAGCACCAACATTGGACATGACCCCAGCATTTGAGAGCAGAGAATACTGCTTATTTTTCCAAGATTTTGATACCTTATTTTATTTACTTGGCATTTTTTTATCTTTCAAAGCTCATTCAAACTTTAAATTGTGTTAAACGCTGTTGGAACACTGCTTGACCAATCAGATTGGAAGATCTGTCACATTGTCATGCAGGTTTTTCACCCATTTCACATACAAAAATGTGCCAGAAAAAATAGATGTCAATAGGTGCAGTCAAAAAAAACTTTTTTTTAAAAATTGTAAATAGTGTTTTGATGTGTAAAGCACAGCACACGGAAGTCACTTTCAAGCCAAGCAGCTTTCTGTTGGTCAGCGCAGTGTATCCTTTGCAAAAACTGTGTGGGGTAATCTTTTGCCCTCAAGTGAAATACCCAGATTTCTATCGAAATGACTTGAATTCATCTAAATAATTCACCTCATAATGGTACAGCAGCAAAATTGTCATGTAAGATTAAAAAAAATAAATGTTTTTGGTGCAATAAGCTATATATAATTTTATCACATTCACATGACACCAGGGGGAAAATATAATTATTTTTTTAATCTATGCTCTTACCCTCTAAAAAACAGACTTGATGAATGCAGATAGTGAATATGACTTTCCCTTTTTTCTTTCTCTTCCGCCCATCTCTCTCTCTCTTGCAGGTCTCTGTCCCCTTGATAAAGAGCGGTTTGAATATCAATGAGGTTTATTCTCTCCCGGGTCTGCAGCCAGCTGTTATAGAGTGAGCGCCATTCTGCTGCTATTTTGAGGCAAGACGCGTAATTAAAAAATCAATACCTTCCGACAAAACCTTTTCACTATACACAACCATATTGACCTTGTTAACAGACATCCCGGGTTTGCTTATACGCAAACGCACTAATACCACAAAACACCAATCCTTTTCCCTGCTTATTTTCTAATACTTCTGAATCCAGATATGTTAAAAGCAATAACCAGACAAAAATGAAAATTAAACAACTTTCCGTAAATCTGTGAACTGTATGTCTTATGCGACTGAGACGGGGAGTAGCACCCCTGCAGTTATCACTGGCACTTGAAGCTCGGACGCACTCGTCTGTTGTGACAGCGACAAGACGTGGAGATCTCTGTATGCAAATAAGATGTAAACAGACCATCAGGGAGCCATCTGTGTGGCTGGAACTCCCCGTGGGGGCGGGGCCTCTGTAGCCAGGGAGACGGGCAAGCGAATGAAAGTTCACAGCATCAGTTAGGGTCACCAGTGTGGACCTCTACGGATGTAAACAGAAGTGTTATTACCTCAAGTCTTTGGCCGTTTAAGGGCCACACTGACATGGCCGTGAATTAGTGTTCGTTTAGTGCTTACAAATGAGTCGACTGTCTACTACGCTCTTCACACACACAATGGGGAGAGCTTGGCCAGGCCCTTGTAATTAACTATCCTAAACGAGGAAGGAAAATGAGGTTGAAGGTTAATATCTACAAGCTTTGTGTGGATACAACATGCTGTTCCATCAGTGCCGATAGAGGTTGTCCTTTCATTCTGACCTGAGTGATATAGCTCTTAATAGACAACTTTAAAGCTGGCTAACTTAAAGACAACATCCGTGAGACATTTAACGTCTGTAATGTGTCGCATCTGAACATTCAGTGGGAAATATTGTAGGGTGGGCTTGGATCTGGAATTGATTGATTGAAAAGTGGGCGTTTGGTGCCAGAATAGAGCCATGTTGATGTGAAAATAACAACATTGCAAAGTATTTAACTTCTGTAATATGTATTTTTGAGATTGAGACAGCATATTCAGTGGGAAATAATTTAATAATATTAAAATAAAAATTATATACACTGCCGTTCAAAAAGTTTGGGATCAGTTAAGATTTTTAGTGTTTTTTAAATACTTTTTTTCTGCTCATCAAGGCTGCATTTGTTTGATTAAAAATACCGAAAAAACAGTAATGTTCTGAAATATTACAGCAATTTAAAATAGTGGTTTTCTATTTTAACATACTTCAAAATCGAATTTATTCCTGTGATGCAAAGCTGAATTTTCAGCAACATTACTCCAGTCTTCAGTGTCACATGATCCTTCAGAAATCATTTTAATATGCTGATTTTTTTTTTTTTTTTGGAACCTGTGAGACTCTTTTCAGGATTCTTTGATAAATAAAACACTAAAAAGAACAGCATTTATTTAAATTAGAAATCTTTTGTACAACCGTTTGGGGTCAGTACTTTTTTTCTTTATTTCTTTGAAAGAAATGAATATGTTTATTCAGCAAGGACGTATTAAAATGATTTTAAAAAAGTGATAGTAAAGACTTAGATTGTTAGAAAAAAAATAATAATATAAATTTTATAAATTAAAAGATTTATTTAAAAAAATAATAATTCAATCTGTTTTGAATAGATGCTGTTCTTTTTAACTTTTATTCATCAAAGAATCCAGATAAGCTTCCAAAAAAAATTAAGCAGCACAACTGTTTCCAACACTGATAATAAATCAGCATTTAAAAATGTTTTCTGAAGAATCATGTGACACTAAAGACCGGAGTAATGGCTGATAAAAATGCAGCTTTGCGTCACAGAAATAAATTATATTTTAAAGTATATTAAAATAGAAAACTGTTATTTTAAATTGCAACAATATTTCATAATATTACTTTTTTCTTTGTATTTTTTTATCAAATAAATGAAACTTTGATGAGCATAAGAGACAAATTTAAAAAAACATCTTTTGAATGGCAAAATATATCACGTTTTTTTTTTTTATCATGAAAAAGTTCTTTTTTTTTACAACAGCTTGCACTGTTGAATTTTGCTAAATAAGAAAAAAACACATTTATTAAGTAAATAACTGGATTTCATACGGAGTAAATTTGGTTCTTATTATCTAGCTACAGAGGTCCAGCAGTCAAGTGGAAACCACATTTAAAAGCAACAAAAGTTGACCCAAAGTGCACAATTCTGCTATTATAACAAATACTCAATTCAGTATGTAGTTTTGGTGCTCTGTTTGCTGCTCAACCTGTCGATTTGTATGTCCTAAGGTCAGAAGTCTTTTTCTGGGGAACATTTTGTGTCCCTGTGTGTACATGTGTGAGCTGTGAAAGTTTTTTGCTGTTAGCACTGGAGCTTGTTTCCGAAACACACAAGCATAGTGTTCCAGTAGCACACCCTCTCATGGAGGGAACAAGCTAAAAATATCACACACACACACACACTTACAAGAAAGGCAAGGCGCTCTCTCTCTTACACACACACAGAGTTCTTTGCCCCCTTTTCAACTACTTAGTGTTGCCACAAATGCCCTCTTAGCACCAGATAAGACCTAAACCACAAATGAGTATCATTATTTATTAAAATCATTAGTTCTGGTAAAGTAGTAATAGTATACAGTTCAATCTTTCACCCTAACCTTCACATATAGTTTTTCTCTCCCTGTTTGAATTAAGCTCAGCACCTTGACTCAACCTTGCCTGAGGCTCTATACCTCCCTAGACCAGCAGATGAACAGCAGAGACCACCAGCATTACATTAGTGGTTTAGAATTTAAAGGCTGTATGGAACACTTTATCAAGTTAATTGATTAATTGACTTATTTCACTGTAGAGTTTTCTATCAAAGTGCGTCCTAGCTTTCATATAATTGTTGCATAAGTAATATTTCATCCAGGAATAGTTTATGCTATACAGTAAAAATGAACAATGATTTCCACTATTGAGCACATGATAGGATAAAAGTACCATAAAAATTTACTCAGTTTAACATTTTCAATCATTATCAGTCATTTCGGATTTAACATCAATGCCTTCCAGATTCCAAGATTTCCAGCATTTCCAGTCATACAGGTTTGGTGTGACAGAATAATGACAGAATTTTCATTTTAGGCTACTAAAATGAAACTAATCCTATAATAATATTTTTTCAACAAGAGTCTAAATGAAGTGTTTAAATTCCAGATTGTAATGGGTAATGATCCAAGCTGTGAACACAGAAGTTGCAGGCTCAAACTCAAGCAGTGTTGACCCAGGAACTGAGAACTACTATGATTTCAGCCCTATTCTGTCACCGTTCTTCCCTGGAGCGCGACACTTCCCCATGTTCCGCCCCTGGTTGTTCCAGAGGGTCTGTCTTGGCAATTAGTGTAACCGAAAGTCACTTTAAATGAGGATGTATGTGCTACAAAGCTGAGTGGCTAAACGGATTGCCTGTTTAAAATCCGGACAGACCATAAGAGGTTTGAAATATCATGTTAACATTAAACTGTACTCATAATGTTTTATGCTTTGTATCCATGTCTAAATACCAACCCAAGCTTTTAGAAAAACAAACGTCTGTGGTGATATTTCCTCAAAATGATATTATGTTGCTTCCTGCATATTTTGTTATACTTTTAAAAGTGGAATGCCCAGTGAGTGGTGTTAAAAGCATCATCAGTTTTATCCGAAAATGGATAAACATGAAACTGGCAACATTTCATTCCGTTCGTTGTTGTACATATTGCGGCAGTTGAGAAATGAAATGTCCAGTGAGTAGCACTAAAAGGTTAATGCACTATTGCATTTGATAATAACATGCCACTACACTAAACCCTACAACAAACCTAACCAAAAATGTTAACATTAAACACATTCGCTGAAGCAAACAAGCCATTTTAACTTGCTTCTGCAAGTTGTGCGTACGCGAACACTCCGCACTGCAATTCCAGTGCTGTACCAGGTGAGTTACCAAGCAAGTTTACTACATCAGAAAACCCATACATATTATATGAGGTAACCTTGAAAATATATTCATTTATGAAACATGCATAGTATTGTCTTTATTATATGATAATTTAACAATTTGATAATAAGTAAACCGTAATTAAACGTATAGAGTGTTTTTGTTTTGAGTGTCTTTATTTCAGTGTTTTTGCGAGCAAATGCAAGGTTTCTCACGGAACAGAAGTGGGAGTAAAAGCAAAAGTTTTGGGAGCGAACACAACATTTTTTTTGAGGGAATGTAAAAGTTTTGCCTGTTGGGTTCGGCCTGTTGGGTAATTTTTAACATTTTTACCTAGGTGCTGGGTAGTTTTTCTGCACTCTAACAAATGTTGGGTTATTTCTTTTAACCAAAATGCTGGGTTCAGCCTGTTGGGTCATTTTATTGGGTTATTTTTAACATTTTCACCCAGTTGCTGGGTAGTTTTTCTACACTCTAAAAAATGCTGGGTTATTTTTTTTAACCCAAATGCTGGGTTCAGCCTGTTGGGCAATTTTCAAGATTTTCACCCAGGTGCTGGGTAGTTTTTCTACACTCTAAAAAATGCTGTTTTTTTTTCACTCAAATGCTAGGTTCAGCCTGTTGGGTAATTTTTAACATTATAACCCAGGTGCTGGGTAGTTTTTCAGCACTCTAAAAATGCTGGGTTTTTTTTTTTTGACTCAAATGCTGGGTTCAGCTTATTGGGTCATTGTAGTAGGTTATTTTTTAACATTTTCGACCAGATGCTGGGTCGTTTTCTACACTCTAAAAAATGAAGAGGGGTATTTTAACCCAAATGCTGGGTTCAGCCTGTTGGGTCATTTTATCGGGTAATTTTTAACATTTTCACTCAGGTGCTGGGTAGTTCTTCTGCACTCTAAAAAATGCTGGGTTATTTCCTTTTTACCCAAATGCTGGGTTAAGCATGTTGGGTCATTTTATTGTTTTTTTTTAACAAAATAATGGGTCAAAATAACATGTGTTCTGTCCAATATTTACCCTGTGCTGGGTTCTCAAATAACCCAAAATTGTTTTTTTGGCAACTCAGCGCCAAATTGTTTTTAACCCAGCATTTTTTTTTAGAGTATATGTATATGTATGTTTTTGGAATTTCAGTAATTTTCAGTATAGTTTTTTTTTAATGAGACTATTTCTAAAACCTACAGCATGAGATTCCGAAAGTGTAACAAGCACAAGACGGAAGAGCAAAAGTTTGGAATATCTCGGAAGAGTCGTGGAATTGAGTTTGGAAAGCTGGTCTCGGATCAGTGCAATGTTTAAGTGGGGCTGGTACTTTTCCATGCATGATAAAATCACCTCATTGGCCCAAAGCTGTCATCAGAGACGAGGAGCCGTTCCTTACAGCTGGCCTACCTAAAGAGCCCCCTTTCTCAAAATACACCAACACACGCATACGGGACACACATAACACAACCTCGTAATGCGCTCGAACCCATTACACTATGTGCGCACACACTCAGCTACACTCATAGAGCGACACACACACACAAACAGTGTTTACATCTAGACTATACCCCCTCCCCTTGAGACCCATTCCACATTCCTTCACCAGACTCCCTGCATTCCTGTTCGGCCGAGGAGGGGGTCTGACCGACTTTCCCCCTCTCTCTCTCTTTCTCCTTTTTCTGTCTCTCTCTCTTGGCCTTTCTTTGTCTTGCCACTTTCTCCTTCTCTCCCTTAGTGAGAAGTGTTTGAGACAGAGAAGTAGATGGGGAGGAGACAAACAACTGGTAAAACAGCAATGATCTGGGCCGTCAGCTAGAGTTGTGTGATTTAGTGTGAATGTGTGTAATAAGCATGGCTGCAACAACTGTAAACAGGAAAAAACACACACGCAGGCTTTGTACCAAAACCTAGCAAGCTGCCTCAGTATCTACTGCCTATTGGTGGCTGCTTTTGACCAGTTTGAAACACTCTAGGCTGACAAATAACTGTTGATTTCAGTGGCGTTTGATGTTAGCATGCCGCTAAGCTAAACTATTTTCATCAATACACTGAATGAAAAAGACTATAAGCTTGTTTATAATCTTCCAACAAAGTCTTGTTTTACTGAGCTCATCCCTGAGCATTATGGGATTGCCTTTTCTATTTTCATTTTGGAGGCAACTCGCTAGGTGTTGGAAGGGAGCAACAGATTTCAACGTGAAGCCACACATACACACGTGTTGTGAAAGACAAGAATAAGCGCCTGTAGCAGTATTGTCCCCACTGTTTTCAGTCTGGTTTTCCCATCTGAGCTGAAGCTAATTCCAGTGAAGTGTCCTTCTCAGGGAAGCAGCGGTAGACTTTTCCCCTCCCTCTGTCCTCACGCTCCCTGCTGTTCACCCAGTCTACAGCCTGATTGTGTGTTCAGCTCACTGACTCTTTTCTAGGGGCAGACCCGCTGTGTGTGTGTGTGTGTCATGAATCAGTCGCTCAAGATGGTTTTGTCTCCGGCTGCACATAACAATTCATCAGGAATACTTGGTGAAAACAGACACACACAAGCACACAAGCACATACCTGAAACACACTTTAACATTATAATACAATTACTGCATTGTACAGTAGTGTTACATTCAGTAGTGTAGATTGCACACGTTATTTGTTAGTAATTTACTGTACATTTCTAGTTTGAATAGTTTGTCGTTTGTTATATCTACTATTGTAATGTACACTATCATGTTAAATTATAGCTGTGTATTTAGTAATGTACAATTCCATGTTATATTTAGTGTATAGTGCACTCTTCCATTTTACATTTAGTCAGTAAGATTTTTAATGTTTTTAAAAGAAGTCTCACATGTTTATCAAGGCTGCATTTATTTTATTTAAACAAAAAACAGTAATATTGTGATATATTAGAATTTGAAATATTTAGATCCTTCAGAAATTAGAAATTATCAGAAATTATTCTAATATCCTGATTTCCCACTCAAGTAACATTTCGTATTATTTGCTGATTTTTATGTGTGTATTCTTTGTATTAATTATGAAAAACATTTGTGTTGCG
>JAHKKF010516489.1:0-10534 GCA_019740295.1 Labeo calbasu | reverse complement strand
ACAGATTATTGTCACTTTCTTATGGATCACATATTCACACAATGGCAGTAAATTATTAATGTAATCCAAAAGTACTTAGAATACAATTACTTAAAAATGTATAATCTAATAGACTGTTGCTAAATAAAATTTGTGTCACAGACTAAAAAAGTTGAATTAATTACCCACAATCAAGCCGTTTAGGCTCCAATTATTCAATTAATTTCCAGTTTATTTGTAAAGTGCTTTTCATGATACTGTTTCAAAGGAGCTTCACAGAAAATGTCTATTTCGATATTAGAACAAGGAAGTTTTCTGTTATCAGACTCAAATCTCCATTTAAGGTCTTTTCATGTCTGTTTGATCTTCTATCATGTTTTCACTTGATTAAAGTCAATTCTATGATTCAGTTTCATGACTCAGTTTACTTTATTATTGCTTTGTTTGTTTGTTTAGTGAATGTTATTTAGTGTTTACCACTTATATGTACTTTGGTTAAATCGATATGTTAAGCAAACTCTGAAACATCTGAAATGACTACAAATATAATCACATATAATCATAATACGTGCAACATAATGAAACCAGTTCTGTATTTCAACCTTTTGCTTGTTTCATACGAGGTCCCTAAATATTTTGGATGGAATTACAATAGAGATCATATTTCAATGCTTTTGCATTTCTGCGTTCACTGGAAAAGAACACAGTAGCATTAAAATATTATTTTTCCTCCCACCTCATATTTTTTAATCAATATGCGCATTCAGGCACCTTCCTTATCTTGCTTTCAAGTAAATGTGGCATTGTGGGCTGTGAATATTTTTGGCTTGATGACAAAGTGAATGTGATGCTCCTTTGTATAAAATCATTTATAAAGAATAGATGTAAATGCAAATGGATAGATGATATAATATCTCATCTGCAGATGAACGACAGCAGAAGCATTTAAATGATGGTGAAGGTTAAAATCTGATTAAAATAATTGATACTTCAATATTGCAGCAAATTACAGGATCTACAAATATATATATATATGTATATATACAAATATATATATATAAATGATATGACTTGTGCATACAATTATCCAAATAAACCGCCTGCATGTACATATATTTCTGATTGTCAGGGATTTCCCTTTTTTGCTGCATTTCTGACGATTTCATTTCATATCATATTTGATGCTGATGTCACGATCTATTAACAATAAATGTACCTGATGGAGATGAATGAATCAGACTGGTGTGGTTTTGGAGAGCTGGTCTGGTCTGGAAGGGTCTAAATCTGTAATGAGTTCACAATGCTTACATTACTTACAATAAGTTCACATTAAACATACAATAAACTAAACAAATAAATATATTTATAATACTTGGGTAGCCAGTAAAAGAAGAAGCCAGCCTTTTTTTGTAAAAGAAAGACGTATATTTATGTAGAGTGAAGTCTGATCTTTGAGAAACTAATTTCATCAGTTCTTTCATTGTTTTTCTGTTTTTTACATTTTTACTGAACCGTACCATAGATTTGTCCTATAGTGTGACATAGCAAAAATTAAGAAAAAAAAAAAAAAAAATCAAAACCAGAACCTCTTAATAATATATAAATAGCATGAGAGAGATTTATCTTCATTGTCAGACACTTATTTTCATATAGCATTATTTATTTAATATGAAATTCCCCATTCCCCATGATTTATGGACAATTTCAAGACAAACTTTGCTGTCATCTTTTCAAAACTGCTGAAAATTAAACCATTTTAAGATGAGTGATATTTATACCTCCCCTATTGCAATACTGTTTTTTAAGATATTTTGAGATAAAAACAAATCTGTGGTTCTTTTATGCGTGTCGCACCATAGGACATTATGTCACACTAAAGGACATAAACGGTAGTTAAAGTATTTCTACTTCATTTTGAACGTCAAATGAGAACGATTCATTTTGATACAAACAATATCAATATGTTTTTTTTAAACAAAACAAAATAATTTTTATCAACAAAAGTACTGAAACTCTAAATATGATTGATATTTATGATACAGCTTAATATTATTGATTTATGATTGAAACTATATTCATTAAGATGTGAGTGATTTTTTTAAAACTATATAGCTACTCTTTTTAAGGCATCATTTTGATTCTATTTACTTTCTGCATCATTCTTGCAGGATCGCTGTTCATTTTCTGTCTATATTTCTGTGTCGTCTCTCTTCCACTAATTTCTTTCCCTTAATTCTTTCTGTTTCAAAAACAAAGTATCGCATTTTATACTTTTTTTCATGACACTTTATAACAGTACAAGTTTTCTGCAAAAACAGAAAACAGTTTAATTAATGTAATTACTGCACTTAAGAACACTGAAAATGATCAAAAAAGAATAAAAAGGAAGTAAACAAAACTTATTTATTTATTTAAAATGTTTTTTTAAAGACATCTTGTTCTCTGGTGTTACATCTTTGTCCTACAGTACAAACGTCACACCAGAGGACATTTCAGTCTTTTGTGTCAATTAATAACCTTGCTATTCTGTGCTAATCTGTCATTAGCAGTTAGCAAGACACATTTGCATAATTTTCCATTATATGTAGTTTAACACAGTTTTTAATTACAAAAATATAATTTAGGGGTGTCACACCAAAGGACAACAAAACGTAACACTTTTGTAGTGGTTCCAAAAAAGTTAAATATTTGAACAATTCTAAGACAAAAATTGACCATGTGCACACGTCATGGACTTTAAAGTGGGCTTCAGTAAATTAAAGGTTTTTTTTCTGGAATTGGGTGATTTAAAATCAGTATATGGTGTCACACCAGAGGACTCGGTTTTCGGAGACAAAATGTATCAAGTTCCTACACTTACAGAAATATACCGATGAAAAAAATGATTACCATTTACTAAAACAGACACTTGTACATATACACAGAAGGTATGTATTAACATTTTTATGCTTTTCTTTTTAATTTATAAAAAAAAATTAATTATTGAACCATTCTTGAGACAGTCACACCATTGGACGATTTTGACATTTGGCTCAAAAATTAAAATTAAATAACACTGCAGCTTTTATAACAACAGTTCCATCTAGGACAGAGATTTACAGCATTTTAAATAACGACAATATTAATTATATTCATTTTTATCTTGTGGGACAGTGAAAATGCCATGTAAAATAATTGGTGTGGGATTTACTTTTTCAAACATTTACTCAGAAACAACTGTTAAATTTCAAATAACCATTGAAATACATGTGATTTTTTTTTTTTTTTTGAAGAAAAAAACTGAAACAGTGTTTTCTTGTAAAACACATTCTTTGTAAAAATATTCATAGTGTAGCATTTGTTGTCCTTTACACTGAAAACTATGATCATTTTCATAAATATCTTTTTCTTTAACTCACAGTAAAGGTTTACTCATTTTAACATCATAAAACTCCTGTTTTATTAGATAAACATCTTATTTTCCTTTTTTTCTGAACGAAATGTACCCAGCTTAAAAAACACATCTGAAACACTCATTATCCAAATCAGCGCTTCAGATGCAAATGAAGGCTCCGCTCTAATAAAGCAAGGTCACAGCACATTTTTACAGTTTCCTGTGGCGTGTTTTTGGTACTTTCTTCCCGCCGCATTACGTCAACGTCATCGGTACAACGAGGCGCGCGAACGCCGTCTGGAAATGTGAGCGTGATCTAGAGGAAGAAAACTCGATGCCCACATGTCCTAAAGATCTCACTTTCAATTAAATCAGCCCACAAAAGTGCTGTGATTGTCTCGCAGGGGAAATTAAAATATCTATATTAAACATCTGTATAATCAAATTTCATATCAGTGTCCGGCAACGAGCTCAGTTTACAAAGGAGCCCTCGTTCAGCCACGGTCCGTCTGTCTGTGGTCGGACACAAATAGATGTTTATAGGGGCTCCGGTATGTTCATTAAAACACGCAGCGTCTGTCTGACGGCCCCCGCATGGCGGGACGCTCGTTTAAATGCCGTCGGTGCGATCGAGGAGATCCAGACCAACTTCAGCTCATGATCTCCTGCTGTTCTCCGTGTTTCACTAACTGAGCGCTTCGGGTCGATCACAGGTAAGTGGCTCTGCAGGCTCATTTTGACTTTTAAGGAATAAATTGAACGCATCAATATCTCGAAATGTAAATATCTTGTCATAGCAACACTTGGTATTAGCAAAATAACTCCCATCAGATCTCCATTACTTTTTAAAATTCATTTAACAAAAACGGAAATAACTTTTACTGTTACACAACATTTAAAAAAAAAACATTGTTTTCCAGTGCAAATATCTAAAGCTTCTTAAATTAAGATAAATTTACTGGAGATGCAAAATGACTAAGGAAGTCTTGAATTATTAGAAATTTCATTCTCTACTGGTAGATTTTATAACGAGTTTTCCAAAAACAAGACTTCATGTGTTCATTGTTTCTTCTCCAGTTAATGTATTTTGACTTGAGTTGAGATATTTGCCCTGGAAAACAAAACAGAAATACTGAGGAATATACCAGTCAAAAGTTTTTAATGTTTTTTTTTTTTTTTTTTTTTTAAGAAGTCTCTTCTGCTCACCAAGTCTGTATTTATTTGATCCAAAGTACTGCAAAAACAGTAAAATTTTGAAATATTTTTACTATCTAAAATAACTGCTTTCTCTTTGAATATATTTTAAAATGCAATTTACTTCTGTGATTTCAAAGCAGATTTTTAGCATTATTACTCCAGTCACAGGATCCTTCAGAAATCATTCTAATATTCTGATTTGCTGTTCAAAAGAATTTATTATTATTATTATGTTAAAAAAAAAGCTGAGTCAATTTTTTTTCAGGTTTCTTTGATGTATATATACTGTTCAAAAGTTTGGGATCAGTAAGATTTGTAATGTTTAAATATAATCAAGGCTGTATCTATTTGATCAAAAATACAGAACAAAAACTGTAATTTTGTGAAATATTATTGCAATTTAAAATAACAGTTTTTTATTTTAATATACTTTTAAAATATAATTTATACCTGTGAAGCTTTCCTTCAGATTTCCTTCAGAAATCATTTTAATATGCTGATTTTTTTTTTTTTTTTTTATCAGTGTTGGAACAGTTGTGCCACTTAATATTTATCTTTAAACATGATACATTTTTTAGGATTCTTTGATAAATAAAAAGTGAAAAAGAACAGTGTTTATTCAAAATAGAAATTTTGTGTTACAATATACACTACTATTTAAAAGTTTGGGGTCATTAAATTATTTTTCTTTTTTTTTTAATAAAGAAATTAAAACTTTTATTCAACAAGGATGTGTTAAGTGGATAAAATGTGATAGTAAAGACTTATATTAAAGATTTCTATTTTGTATAAATGCTTTTCTTTTTAACTTTTTATTTATCCAATAATCAAAGTGCCACACGTTTAAAAATAAATATTAAGCAGCACAACAGTTTCCACACTGATAATAAATCAGCATATTAGAATGATTTCTGAAAGATCATGTTACACTGAAGACTGGAGTAATGATGCCGAAAATTCAGCACTGCATCACAAAAATAAATTAGATTTTAAAGTATATTAAAACAGGAAACCAGTATTTGAATTTGAAATAAATAACATTACAGTTTTTCTGTATTTTTAAACAAATGAATACAGCCTTGATGAGCATAAGAGACTCCATTAAAAATCTTACTGATCTCAGACATTTGAACAGCAGTGTGCATATTATTTTTTTATTTTATTTTTTTTTTGCAATGCATGCAAAGTTATGGCCATGCCCTTATATGACTTATGACCTTTTTTAGGGCCTTACTTTGCGAAAGGGTGAATTAAGACTTTTTAAGATCCACAAAACCCTGAAGATGCATCATTAATTGCTTTCATTGTTTATACAGTGACTTCAAAGATGAAGGTCGCTTTGCTGGTTTTGGTTCTTCTGGTGTTCGGACACTCGCTGCCTGTAAGTGTATTTGGCAAACTGAGTTTCTTCTAGAAAATAATCTGACAAGTTAAATGCAGTTTAAAGTCTAATATTAGAAATACTTCAAAATAACAAAGATGAATCTCATGAATGAACAGATGCAGCGGAGGAGAGTGACGAGATCAGAGAGTTCAGAAGACGACGGGGTACGAAACACAAACAAACAGATTTTAATCACATTATGATTTGCCTTTCAAACAGACTTAAATAATGAGGTTTTACTTTATCAGCCTCTTTAACAGAAACAAAAGAATCAAATGTGGGTTTCTGATGCTTTTCAGAGCAACTGCGACAAAAACAGCAATGAAGAGAAGAAAGGAGGGGAGGAAGAGGAAGGAGGGGATGGAGACGAGGAAGAGGAGGGTGAGGAAGAAGAGGACGGAGGGGAAGAAGAAGGTGGAGATGGAGAAGGAGAAGAGAAAGGAGTGAAAGAAAATGAGGAGGAAGAGGGTGATGGAGAGAGCGAGGATGGAGAACAAAAGGAAGGTGGAGATGAGGAGGATGAAGAAGAGGAAGACGGCAGCGAGGAAGGAGACAGTGATGAAAGTGACGGAGGTGATGGAGAGAGTGAAGACCAGCAGAACAACGAGGAGACCAACGGAGATGAAGAACAACCGTCGGGGAAGATTTCATCAGATCTGACCGACGTCAGTCAATCACGTGATCATACTGAAATAATATTTATATGCCCTATTTTCATCTGAGCGCCTGTGGCATTTGTTGATTCCCACAGACAGTCAAATGAAAATAACGGAGACTTTACTGCTATAATATGATAATATTACCTTGGGTTTAAAAATAAATCCCTTTCTCCCACAGGATATGACATTATGATGGGCGGAGCTCTCGCAGGAACACATCATGAACACGGCCACTGTGAAGAAGATCGCAGATCATGGAGTCAAAGAAGAAAAATAATGCAAATTAATATTTAACTTACATGCAAATTAGGATTCACGAAGTAATTCATACTCACATCAGAAATCTGAAGGAATCCCATGAATCAGATCAGAACACAGAACCACATTAATGTGGAAATAAGTAAAAAATCAAGTGTAAATAAACGTTGCATGCTATTTTAAATGTTTATTATTGTTAACAGTTACATTTTAATTTAATTTACGTTAGCTTGGTTTTTCAGTATATTCTGTTTCAATGTTGTATCGTTGTAATATTTTAAGAGCTGCTAAATATGACAGATGTTGTTTTCTTAAATGTATAAAGCAAATTTTCCAAATTTATTGATCCGAATTCAGTATTACATCTATAAAATCCCAATATAAAGGCCTATCAGTATGTAAATTCATGTAAATCTGAGGTACCGGTACTACCAGAGCTGGATTCTGTTTTTAATGTTACATAACTGTATATAATCTTCAATTTTCATATTATTGTTTTGACAAACATTATTAATAAAAGTAACCTGTCCTGAAGTAAACGTCTCGCCTCAGAAAACGTCCGGTCTTTTCCCACGCACCACTACTAATTGTTTGCGCATGAGTCTGGCGCGCCCATTTTGAAATAAGTTAAATCTAAGTTTGACGAATTAGCCTGTAAATTACCGCACGTGCAAAGTATTACTACTAAAGTATTACAAAGTATACCACAATTTTACTGTAGATAGTAAAACCACGGTTGATCTTCTTCACGGATTTGCATTTGTGTATACCTTTCTTCTTTTTCTTTTGTCTAACTGGGTTGATGTTTTCTACTGTTTAAGAAAAAAAAATCAGAACCTGCATTAAAGTCCCGATCTGAATCAAATGACTTGCGAACCAGCATCGAAGTCTCAACCTGAATCAAATGATTTGCAAACCCACACCGAAGTTCCGATCTGAATCAAATGATTCGCGATCTGCGCTCCGAAGTTCCGATCTAAATCAAATTGTTCACCATCCACGCTATGAGTGCGGATCGCGAAACAGCAGGCAGTTGTGTCAAATAAATACAATTTCTACAAAGTGAGTTCAGATACCCTTCCGCGATCGCAGGGATTTGGTGTCAAATAAATATATTTTATATTTTCAAGTCAGACGCTTAATGATCTGCTCAAATCTAACACAACTTTATGCGCTTTGCATACGGTGCGCCCATGCTCCTCCAATTAATTATCCATTAACGGTTTAAATAAATAAATTTATTAAGAAGACTGAGGGGGCACAAATTCACATACAGAAACCTCAGGTTTTTAACAGTAACGGCAGGCAGTTTGTCTCAAATAAATACATTTTCTACTGATATGAAGTAAGTTCAGAAACCCGTTGGTGATCGCAGGGATTTGGTGTCAAATAAATACATTTCATATTTTTGTACTGTGGCATAAACTACATGTCAGCGATCGCATGTTTTTTTTCGGATGCATTTTATATTCATTAACATTAAATTCAGATACCTGTCAACAATCGCAGACAGTTACTGTCAAATAAATACACGTTCTATTAAAAAAAATAATAACTTGAAATAAGTGTCAGCGATCACCGGCGCTTTCTGTCAAATACGTTTTATATTCATATACAGAAACCTCAGGTACTTATCAGCAAGGGCAGGCAGTTTGTGTCAAATAAATACATTTTCTACTGATATCAAGTAAGTTCAGAGGCCTGCTGGCGATCGCAGGGGTTTGCTTTCAAATAAATATATTTTTATTTTTTAGTACTGTAACAACTAATTGTCAGCGATCGCATGGGTTTCGTGTCAAATACCTATTATATTCATAAACATTAACTTCAGATACCTGTCAGCAATCGCAGGCAGTTTCTGTGAAGTAAATACATTTTCTGTTCAAATAAATGTACTTCAATTAAGTGTTGCAGATGACCGGAGCTTCCTGTCAAATGCATTTTTAATTCATATACAGAAACCTCAGGTACTTAACAGTATTAAATCTGGACTTCGAATCGCGTGTCGCGAATCATTTGATTTGAATCATTCAAATGATTCGCGATACGCAAAGTTCCGATCTAAATGATTCGCCGATCTGAATCAAATGATTCATGATTCGCGAACCGATTGGAGCACTTCGAAACAGTGAATCATTTTGCAAAGCAATGGCTTAACCGATTCAGAGCTTCGAAAAGCTCAGTTTCACCAATCACTACGTCCTTTTTAAAACCATTACAAGCAATGTCAAAAATGAATGGCTCTTTTAATTTAATCTGCTTTTTGTTAGTGAATCGCTTGAACTGAATGATCGAAGTCACGAGTTTGAATCAATCGGAGCGGTTTCAGCAAAAATGACTCACTCAATTGATTCGGTTTCTCTGTTTCTCTTTTTGCATCTTCAGCCATGTTTACAGGACACTGTTATCCTGTTATTTCATACATTGTCTTTCAATAAATCAAGCACTTTTCAAATAGCTCTTCAGGAATATTGCTATTTTAAGGGTTTTTCCAGGTCTTACATTTCAAAATGTCAAATTAAAGTACAAAACCCTGTTTGTACCGCTACAAATGGAAGCTGATGAGACCGGAAGTTCCTCACATTCAAATTACGGATGAGCGCGCCCACAATCAAGGTAAAAACATGGTGGATAGATTTACCTTTGAGGACGTTTTAAATGGGTTTTAAAAAAGTAAGACTGTAAATGACAAAAGAAACACTTTTATTGAAATGCACCACACAGCACGTGCTTACACTGCTAAGAATCTAATCGATATCTGATCAATACAGTAAAAGACAGATGATAGTTACTCGACACAGTTTGACATCAGACTGCTGCACATGAGCTATAATAGTACATGTAAAACAGCTCTATGACGTCACCGTCATAGAGTGGATTGATAGCAGATGCTGCTTCTTGATTGGACGACAGTATGACTGTCATAATTATGAGAGTCACTGCTCTCGATAATTACTGCTCACATTCATAAGAGTCTCATTAACACTTGGCAATAAAAAAAGAATCTCTTCTCAATCATAACTGTTAATTACTTAAATTACGAGGAGATAATATTCAGCGCTTGAAGAGACAACTAGAAGAAATGAGAAAAAAAAGTGTTGAGCAGATATGAAATACACTCAATGTAATGAGATTCAACTTGTTGCTGGATAAATAGATGCTGAAGGACGTGTTTAGAGCTCTACAGCGGGTTGTCGACGTTCCAGACGTCTCCACTGAGCGCGTTCGCGGCGCCCTGAAGCGTCCAGGTGAAGAGCGCCAGCTGGCGGCGGAAACGGGCCTCGTCGAACAGGTGCGGGGCGGAGCGCAGCAGCGACAGGTGATCGGCCAAAGCGCTCAGAGTGTGGTCGCCACGACCGTGAAACACGTGACGGAACGGCGTCTCCACCACCGACACGTACTGCGACAGGAAGTAGTACTCCACCTGCGTACAACAAACATGTCGATCCAAACTTGTGACTTACTTTCGTCAGTGGAACACAGAACAGAATTTCTGTGAACTATTCCTCTAAAGACATTAGAAAGAAATCACTCACTGTCCTTGACTAAATCACTGAATTACATTTTTTTTCCGTTCTATTGCAAGTAAGCTTGTTTTTATTAGACTATTTTTTTTTTTTTTGAATTATGAAATTTTAATGCAAAAAAAGAGAGGATAAAAATCCTATTAAAAGAATATATATA
>JAHKKF010516488.1:6261-25070 GCA_019740295.1 Labeo calbasu | reverse complement strand
TAAAATAAAATAAAATAAAATAAAATAAAATAAAATAAAATAAAATAAAATAAAATAAAATAAAATAAAATAAAATAAAATAAAATAAAATAAACAATTCTTGATAAAGAAAAAGAAAAAAAATATAATAGAAATATAGTTTATTAGACTAGGAAAACTAAGGCATTATATTTTAAATAAATAAATAAATAAAAGTTCTCGATACAGAAAATAAATATTATAGAAATATAATACAACAAAACCACATTCCAACTACCAAGGCACTGGAAGTAAGTGTTGCTCCCACTTTGTCATTCCCCAGTCTTTGTAAGATTTAAGGGGGAAAAAAAAAAAACTTTGATCATTTTTGTGAATGGTGGTTTCTCTTTTCCAACACTCTGTCTGTCTTCAAAGGAATTTGCCCCCCACTTCAAAAGTACCAGGATTTCTCTCTTGCTGCATGTTTCACTGACCACAACTATGAGACAATTGTTTTTACAATAAATTTAGATGCAAAGCCACACAATTATTAACAAAATTATTCAAATCACTATTGTAGAAATTAAAACACATTCTCATGGTGAAATGGCTTAAAATGCAGTTTGTCAGTTGCATGCAGACGAAAACGAACAACACTGTACTCTGTGCCAGTATCACAAACAAATGATTGACATGAATAACAACATATGTGAGATAAATGAAAGCCAGAATGCACTTCTTCCTGTAAATGTCACTCAGGACAGGTCACAGTAGCGTTTGCGACCGCCTATCTGGCCAGCTGCAAATGATAACTTTTATGTTTGTTAATTCCCGCTTGTTTTCTGTCTCTAACAATGCGGCTCTTTCATTCGTTATAGTTATGGAAATGCAAAGAGAAGAGAGCGCCAGCTACAGCCATCCATCAGTGCCTGTAGAGTAAACACACTCTCTGTTCTGCGCTGGAGATTAGCTCTAATGAAACCAAAACAAAGCCGGACATGTTAAATTTATTAGCGTGTTTAGCGCAAGCACTCTGGAGAGCCATGGACAGCCACCGTGCTATGCTCAGAGTGTGGACGCGCTGCTATTTCCTGAAAGCCCTACTAATCTGCGCACGGGATATTTGCGGAGAGGCTGAACAAACACTGATTTGCTGCTATCTTTCTGGTTCCCAGCCTTCAAGGGGAGAGCGTGGCCGCGTCTGTACTGCCTTACAGGCCTCGCTCCTGGGAACAGGGCTGGTCTTTGCAGCTTCTTGGCGGACACTTCCACACAGACAAGTGAATCCCCCCCGAGGGAGCGACTTCAAAAAAGCACACACACACACGAGTGTGTATGCCAGGGTGCCATGGTGACATGGGAATGTTTGGCCTGCTTTTACGACTCTGCACACCGTCTTAGATGAGGTATTAGTATGACAGCTTTCTGTCTTTACCACAGACTGATGCATTTCATGCCTTTTTCTACAAGAGGAAATGGACAAATAACATGTAGAAACACTTTTTACAAGTTCATACATGCAAATGACTGCATCATACATGTTATCACCTTTAAAAAAAATGTAAACAAATCTTGCTTTTAGTAGTTGCTAATTTGTTTTTATTACTATCATTTCTTAATTAAGATAATGCTTTCAATTAACATCAATTTAGGGTTTATAAATATAATCTGGTATTTAATAATTACTAAAATTTGATACACACAACCCTTCAAAATAATTTTGAAAGAAAATCCGGTAACACTTTAGATTAGGGAACACACATTCATTTTAACTTAAGTTTTCCCTCAATAACCTCCTAATTTGTTGCTTATTAATAGTTAGTAAGGTAGTTGTTAAGCTTATGGGGTCAGGTTAAGGGATCTAGAATATGGTTCCGCAGAATAAGGCATTAATATGTGCCTTCGGATGACGAATCTCGGTTTTAAAAAACTGACCCTTATGACTGGTTTTGTGGTCCAGGGTCACATATGTGCCAAATAAGTACTAATATACAGCTAATATGCTAGTAATATGCATGGTAATGCTAGACAATAGTGAGAATTAATAAATAAATAAATATAACCAATAATAAATAAATAAAACCAGGATAAAATAAAATAATTCTTGATAGAGAAAAAGAAAAAAAATACAGAAATATTTTATTAGACTAGACAGTCTTAAAATATCTTAAAATATCCATGAACCAGTCCAGAGACAAAAATATTTAATTCATTAAAAATGAAAAAAGAAATTCAGAAATATTTTTAATTAGACTAGGAAAACTAAGGCATTATTTTTTTTAAAATAAATAAATACATAAATAAATAAATAAAAGTTGTTGATACAGAAAAATAATAAGCTACTAGATAATAGTGAGAATTGGTCCTTAAAATAAAGTGTCACCGAAAAATCTATGTAATCAAAAATACAGTTAGATAGCTGCTTATTAGCATGCCTATAACTAAAATATTGGCTATTAATTAGTACTTACTGTATAACGCAACAATTTCTGCATGACCATACTGTATATCCCTAATCCTATCCAATACCTAAATTTAACAACTACCTTACAAACTATTAATAAGCAGCAAAAAAGAAGTTGGTTGAGGGAAAAGTTATAGTTACTAGTTAATGCTGAGAGTTGGACCTTAAAATGTGCCCGAAATATTATTAACATTTTAAATAACTCTTTTCGATTTTAAACAGTTTTAAAATTGGCAAAGCCAGTTTTTAGTGTCACACGATCCTTCCGAAATCCTAAAATTCTGATTCAGTGCACAAGAAACATTCAACATTGAAAACAGTTGTGCTGCTTCATAATTTTATAGAAACCATGAAACTTTTTTTAGGATTCCTTGATGAATAGAAAGTTCAAAAGAACAG
Source organism: Labeo calbasu (assembly GCA_019740295.1). Classification (NCBI taxonomy): domain Eukaryota; kingdom Metazoa; phylum Chordata; class Actinopteri; order Cypriniformes; family Cyprinidae; genus Labeo; species Labeo calbasu. The sequence goes on along the minus strand of JAHKKF010516488.1, from coordinate 22,249 downwards.
CATTTATTTGAAACAGAAATCTTTTGTAACGTTGTAAAATGTCTTTACGGTCACTTTAACGTGTCCTCGCGCAATAAAAGGATCAACTTCTGAACTGTATTGTATATTTAATAATTAATATAATTTGTTAATTAGCATAATTTATGTATACATCGAAACATAATTATTTATTTATATATATCTCATAAGAAGAGATTTTTTAAAGCAATCAGCCATTGAGTCAATTAGAGTATGTTGAGTGTACAGAGAAACAGTCTTGACCTGGTCAGCCTGGCTTAATGACAGCACTCTAATGTCTTCCACATGCAGCTCAGCCCAGAGGACATGGGCTTGGAGTGGCCATTCTTCTAATTCAGAGCCAATCTTCAGATAATGACATTCACATCAATAGCAGGCAGTCGATTCACTGATAACTCCCCTCTTTTCCATTTGTGCGTGCGTGCGTGTGTGTGTGTGTTAGAGAGAGTCTGTGCCCGGTCCTCATTTCCTACTCCATGTGTGCTGCTTGTATCCTGTCTATGGCTATATGTGATGTGCATGCATATCTGTAAGGCCTTATCAGACTCTCAGGGATTATGAGTTTTGACACTCAGGTGGTGTCCTTGGTCCTGAGAGTGTTTATGATTTTAATCTCCACAGAAAGGTCCAGACAATCAATATTGCTAATTAATGCATGAGGCCGAGAGACAGGCTGTGAAAATGTAACCCGCTGAATAGTAAAAGATGAGCCGGCTTACCGCTGCCACTGTTTTATCTCGCTCACAGATATATGAAACATCCTCTTGACAATACACTGATAATATTCAGAACTGCTGAACGCGTGTGAGCCCTTTAACTTATTCATAGTTGTGTGTTATCCCATAAAGTATGACCTTTGACCCCTGAAGAATGATTTTTCTGCCCCCAGCTTATTTATATATCTTTAGCAACCTGCCTGAGGAATCTAATTTGTTCACTCAAAACGATAATGCTTCCAAGAGATGTGTCATGTTGTCAGGGGTGTAAGATAATGATCGACAGTTTAAATTAAGATTCGGTTTGTTTACGTTAGTTAATCCATTAGTATCATGAACTAACAATGAATAATTCTTTTTATAGCATTTAGAAGTAAAAGAATGAATACATTTATTAATATATATTATATGTTGTATAAATTAAAATTAAAGTTACTCACCCTCCAGTTCTTTAATTTTCAAAACCCTAACTGATCTCATGACAAAAACGTAACCGTGGGATTTTTTTGCAAGACGTGAAATACATACCAATAAGTACAGATCACTGCAGCTTCCAACAGAAATGAAAACTAGAGGCAGTAAAACAGCGAGCACTTGTAATCGTTTTCGTACACAGTTATGATTACAGCTCCATATGTTTCGCTTTCTGGTGTTGACCCCCACCAGATTACTACCCCCTAGTATTGGTAGGGTTAGGTGCGGGGGAGGGGTTGGATTAGCCAATCATGTAGCAATTTCAATGAGAGGGGGTAATAATATGGCAGGGGGTCGAAAATGGACACAACACCGATCTTTACAAGCTTTCCCGGTAGCTCAACCGGCATGGAATTTAAACTCAGGATGTGGAATCCGTGGGTATGAATCCCATGGAAAACATGACTCATGATGAAAGAGCTGAAAGACGAGAGATTGAAAAACAAGCTAAAACAGCATGCTTGCGATTGCATTTTTACGTCACACTCGCTTTTTTTTATATTATCGGGTAGGTTTAGGTGTAGTGCAGATGGTATGTTATTTTAAAACATCACGGAGCATTAGAGAGATAGCGCCACTCAATGGTAGGGGTGTAAGAAAATATCGATACACGTGAGTATCGCAATATTTTGTTTGGCGATACTGTATCGATTCTCAAAAAATATTTAAAAAAAAATATACAAGATTCATTCAACTTAAACAGTGACAGGAAATATTAGCATAAAGGCACACCACCAATGTTATCATTAATATAGTTCGCTGCTAGTAATGGAGGATGAAAGAAAAAACTAACACTATTTTAGCGCCACACAGTGGACATTCCTGTCGAAAACTGCAGTGATATGTACTTATTGTTACATATTTCGCGTTATAAAAGTTCCCACAGGTACGTTTTCATTTTTAATGAAACCTGAGAGATTTCTGTCTAGTCACTAAATGTCCATTTACTCAAAACTCTAAAGCTTCAAAAAGTTCATAAAGAGAAGAGAAAATTCAGTAACACTCAGTATAGGGAACAATTCTGACAAAGGGCAAAGGCAAAGGCCATAGATAATGGTTTGTTAAAGGGGTCATCGGATGCCCATTTTCCACAAGCTGATATGATTCTTTAGGGGCTTGATGAAAAGTCTATAATATACTTTGGGTAAAAATTCTCAATGGTAGTGTAAGTAACACCTTTTTTACCTTGCCAAAATCAGCTCTGCAAAAATCATCCTGTTCTGGTTGAGGTTGCTTTAAATGTTAACGAGCTCTGCTCGACCCACCCCTCTCTTCTCTTTGTGGAGTGACGAGCCTGTTTAATTTAGCCGCGTTTAGCCGCTAAACTTGCTAACTAGCATGTTATTAAGAAAGGTGATTACAAAGATTCATAAAAAAAACCTTATACTTACTTCTGCTGTAAGTGAAACTGGATCACGAATGATTCGCGCAAACATAGACGCATTTATGTAGATCGGGAGGCGCATTCCCTTCACAAACAAATGTAATCTACTGCATCTTCAGCGGCTCAGATTTGAGGAGTTAATGATGACCACTATGTTCATTATTACATCCAGCGACACAACACTTCAATCTGAAATATTCTTGTCTAACTTACATCCCTGCTCCGGCATCGAAACAATGGAGGTCAGACTGTTACAGCTCACAGGTCTGAGGTAAGATGCTCATGTCAATCAACTATCGTGGGAGCGGCCTCTGTCGGTGTGACGGCACAATTGCTGTATATGAAGAACAGATTTATTCATTTTTGTTTTAAAGAGAGGCTGGGCAATAAAATGATAATGTTACTTATCGCAATATATATTTTTTCTCATTAAAATGATAACAAGAGTTTGATAAATGTTCGATATAAAGTATATGCGCCAAAAGTGGAAAAGAAACAACGCTCCTCAGCGCCACACAGACCTACAGATCACCATCTTTTAAAAAAAAGTTTCTTGGTTTGGAGTGCAAACATAAAAACACTCAAGCTCTTGATAGCCATTTGCACTGTAATATACAAACTGATATAGCCTATCTGACAAATCTCCTAAATGGGAATTAAACTAAAAAGCCAAAAAATTTTTATTTATCATCATCTTGTTTAAATGATGTGTCTGATGTCTCAAATCTTCCCAGAAATATTAACGCAGTGGTTATAAAGAGGCTGGATGAGTGAAATAAGATTCTGGATTGCATAAAAGTACAATGAACTCACATGCTAAAAAGCTCAGCAGATATTTTGCACTAATGATGACATTGAGACAATGAGATCCTTTTCATTTCAGATGCAGACAAAAATGTCTGGGATAGGATCGGCTATGCTGTCTCTCTAATCTCTTTTCAACCATCACGGCCACTTGTGTTGGGACCATATGCTACACAAAAACACAGGCCCTCTTGCGCTATTTTGAGCAGGAAGAGAGAGAGAGAGAGAGCGAGACAGATAGACACCGGGAGAGTGAGATGAAAACATTTTGCTAGCCTTTCCAATCGGATAACTCATCTTCAAACGCAAAGATGATGAGGAGATCTCAAAAAGCCCTTGATGTTCTCAGCACAACATAATTACATAAAACAGACATATGCCATTCTCGTTCCCACTCAAATGCAGGATTAGCGCTTTGATTAATCACACTTTAATCTGACGACTGAAATTATCGTTCTGCTATCAGCAAGAAACAGGTTTATTTCAGATGGAGAAATCCCTGATTATTTATGGCCCCCAGCTACCGCCTCTCTCTCTCTCTCTCTCTCTCTCTCCCTCTCTCCTGTTCTCTATTTGCTATTCTTCATTGCACAGCGAGGATGATTGCGACTCAATTATCTTCGTGTGAGGCGATTATCTTCAGGGTTAATTTAATCTTCATTGCTCCCCAGTCATATTTCAATTAAACATGCTATCATAGTGTTAACACGTACTTAAACCTGTTATTCCTGTGATTCACTTGCCACTGAAAGGTACAATGAGGCTAACAGATGTCATAATTATGCACTTATTAAACATATTTCACAGTGAGAGAGGCACCGGGGGGAGAAGCAGGTCTGCCGTGCAGAGAGTGAGCATTAATCTAATGACAATATGCCTTAGTGTTGATCTATAAGACTAGCGCAATCTGCCTCTGCTTAATTGTGACACAAATATATTAAAATGACTCTTAAGGAGTTTAATGTATTAGAAGATTACTCTGAACTGGTTTCACCTCATACCTGTCCAGGCCACCTTAAATGCCCCCAGAATAGCTAAAATAACTGTACAGTTATGGCTGCACTTCAGCTAGACATATCCAGAACAACAAAACAAAATTAGTCTAAACATATGCATTAACAAATAATTAACACAGGCTTGTCCCAAAAGAGCAGGTGATTTCAAATCACTTTTATAGCAATGGTTCTTTTCAAGTTTTTGACAATTTTCTTTCCCCTCAAGGTTATCAAATGAACTGTAAACTTTTATCAGTTTGACTGGACTCGGTTGGTCCAAGTTGCGCATATTGCTTTGGTTTCCTTTTTCAAGTATTACCAATATCACTACACTGGTGCCAAACACACACATACACACTTAGACACACGCAAACACACACACAGCGGAAACACCTTTAATAACCACTGATAGGAAATGAGGAGGTCTGGCATCAAATGGATGGCACACACACAAGCCAGCCAGCCAGCCATACTGAGTCGGGAAATGCTGCCAGCCATGAGCCATGGCACATTAAAAATGTTTAATAAAAAGCATGCACTACTGCACTGATCGCACAACAACCTGCACCATAAAAACACATAAACACTGCAGCAAACACAATGGGCACTACACAACCCACAATACTGAACTGTACACAACGCTTTTCTATTGTAGTTTTATCACTGATAAATGCATACACAGCCATTTAAATGTTTGGGATCAGTACGATTTTTAATGTTTTTTAAATAAGTCTCTTGCGCTCATCAAAGTTCCATTTGTTTAAACAAAAATAGAGAAAAAAGTCATATGTGAACCTGGACCACAAAACCAGTCATAAGCAGCATGGGTATATTTGTAGCAATAGCCAAAAATGCATTGTATGGCTCAAAATGATCAATTTTACTTTTATGACAAAAATCATTAGGATATTACGATCACGTTCCATGAAGATATTTCCTGTAAATATACCATAAATATATCAAAACTTAATTTTGATTAGTAGTACGCATTGCTAAGAACTTTATTTGGACTTTAAATGCGATTTTTCTCAGTATTTAGATGTTTTTTTTCACCCTCAGATTCCAAATATTGTCCTATCTTAACAAACCATACATCAATAGAAAGTTTATTTATTGAGCTTTCAAATGATTTATAAATCTTAAATTCAAAATATTGACCCTTATGACTGGTTTTGTCGACCAGGGTCACATATTATTGCATTTAAAATAACATTTTCTATTTTTTATACGTTAAAATATTTTTTATTTCTGTGATGCAAGGCTGAATTTTCATCAGCCATTACTCCAGTCTTCAGTGTCACACGATCCTTCAGAAATCATTCTAATAGGCTGATTTATTATCAATGTTGGAAACAGCTGTGCTGCTTAATATTTTTTTGGGACATGTGATGGAAAAGAACAGCATTTCTTTAATATCATTTTTGTCAATTTAAAACATCCTTGCTGAACAAGCGTGTTAATTTCTTTCAAAGAAAGAAAGAAAAAAAATAACTGACCACAAACTTTGAACAGCAGTGTGTATTGTTACAAAAGATATCTATTTTAAATAAATGCTGTTCTTTTTAACGTTTTAATAAATAAAATAAAATAAAATAAAAATAAGCAGTACAACTGCTTCCAACATTGATAATAAATCAGCATGTTAGAATGATTTCTAAAGAATGATTTGACACTGAACACTAGAGTAATGATGTTGAAAATTCAGCTTTGCATCACAGGAATAAATTCTTTAAAAAACATTAAAAATCTTACTGATCCCAAACTTTCGAATGGCAGTGTACATATGCACACACATAAATACATATGCACACACTATAATATTAAGATCAATAAAATGTATGCATTCAATTATGAATCTGTATTAGCATAAAAAAAAACCTGAGAGATAAAGCAGATTTGCATTTTAAGTCTCCTGCATGTAATAAATAGAATTTAAGTAAGCCTGAGAGGCGTTGTAGAAGAGAGGAAGAGGAGAAAGAAATCCTCCAAGGTCTATTACAAACCCCATAAACTCATTATGCAATGAAGGTCCTATCGCAGGTTAACATGATTAAAGCTTGAGATTCATACGCTGATATAATTCTTCATAGAGGCAGATAAGGTCTGAAAACGGAACTGCTGGATATCAAAGGCAGCCATATTCTGAGGCGTGAGGCCAGTGCTTTCTCTCTCTCTCAGTACACACACACACACACACACAAACACAGTGTACAATAAATGCAGGTCTGGTAAAGATTTGAATGTCAGGATTTAATCAATGCCTTTAGAGAGGAACATCATGGTGACTAATTGTCAGAATAATCTGTAGCATTTATAATGTGTGTGTGTGGGTCATACGGGTCTCAGCAAAATTAGGCATAGATCAGCAAAATCACATTTTGTTTGTGTGAGTGTGTACCTGTTGTGTGCTTCAGACTCTGATTGGGTACAAAGACAAATGCTCCTTAACTGAATATTAAATAAATAAATTATTAATAAATAAATAAATAAAAAAATGTAAAAGTTGTCCTTGCCACAAAATATTTGTAATTCTTTTCTAAGTTGTTCGTTTTCAGTAAAGACTCACATTATGCATAATAACGCATATTATATAGTATTATAGAATTATAAAATGAAATTTCGGTTAGGAAACATCAAACAGCTTGTCATGTCCGAGCCATTTAGCCGCATCTTTCCTTGCATTCGGCATTTTGTGGTTAACTCTTAACATATGCAGCATAGCTGCGAGGCAGGCATCACACAAGACTCTGGAAATTCTTAGGAAATGGCGAAAAGACACGGAAATGTGTAAAGAACTCTGCCAATTTTCACTTCAAATGTTGTCAGAGAACAGAGGCAGAGAGAGAGAAAGAGATGAGAGAACCCTTTTCTCACAATCTCTGTAGAATTTTTAGTAGTGTGTGGCAGAAAAGTTACACATTTAATGAACAACACTTCCTAAAGGTATCTTTCTTCATCTCAGAGCTTTTTTTGGAACATGTTGTTAAACATTCATTTACATGAAAGATCAGTGCCAGCCTTTGGCAAACCTCCAATCTGAATATCTAATGAGGCTACACAGGAAATACAATGCCAAAGTGAATCAAAATCATTTATTCCAAGCCAGTGTCTTTTATGTACTATTTTATGTACACTTTTAAAAATAAAGGTTCTTCACAGCGATGCCACAGAAGAACCTTTTTTGTCTAAATGATTCCATAAAGAACCTTAAACATCTGAAGAACCCTTCTGTTTCACAAAAGGTTCTTTGTGGCGAAAGGTTCTTCAGATCATAAAAAGGTAAGAAAGAAATGGTTTTTTAAAGAACCTTTGACTGAATTGTTCTTTGTGGAACCAAAAATGGTTCTTCTACGACATAGCTTGAAGAACCTTTGTATTTTGTTGTGAAAACACCCTAGAAAATCTTCATTTCACTGCATTAGTGACTATTTGAGGTTGTTTGTTTAACACTTTTGCAGTGTACGGAGATCCGAGAGTATGTGAGATTTGAGGATGAGTTGTATGCAACACTGTTTAAGATGTGCGTGAGTTGGGGGGATCTGAGAGGATACGTATGCGGGGGCTAAACACAGGAGGTCCGTGTGCAACATGTGTGGTACATAAGGGCAATTGAACATGTCACATGAGGATGGCGTGGAGCGGTGACTTGCATTTGCGAGTTGCGCTGCATGTAAAGACCGAACATCATCAGCATTAAAACACATGCATGTGTGATACACACCTGGATGTGGACACATAATTTAGTTATCATTAGAGACACATGTTAAGAGTGAGCTCTATGTAGGTTCCTGAAAAGGCTCAGTCTCTCCCTCCTTCTCTCTTCCTCACATCCGTTGCTTTTGGAGCGATACCACATGCACCAAGAGACGCATTCATTTACACTGGCACGCAATCCTCTCACACACACACACACACACACACCCAAACAACAAAATACTACAAGGTAGGGTAGTTACCCGACAAACAAGACAATAAGTAATCCAAAATATGGTGATGTTTTGATTTTTTGCACAAAATGTATCATTTTATTTTAACAAGAATGCTTTATATTGATACAAAGTGACAGTAAAGGTATTTACAATATTATAAAAGTTTTCTATTTCAGATAAATGATATTTAATTAAAGATTATTGAAAAATGCCTTATAAAAATCCACAAAAATATTAAGGAGAAGTTCATTTCCAGAACAAAAATTTGCAGATTATGTACTCACCTCGTCGTCATCCAAAATGTTCATGCTTTTGTCTCTTCAGCTGTAAAGAAATTATGTTTTTTGAGGAAAACATTTCAGGAATTATCTCCATATAGTGGACTTCCATGGTGCCTGCGAGTTTGAAACGATTGGTCATTTGCTAAAAACAATTAAAATGTATATACTTTTTAACCTCAAATGCTCGTCTTGTCTAGCTCTGCGATGCGTACGTGTAGTCTGTGTAATCCGGGTCAATACAGTTAGGGAATGTCAAAAACTCCCATCTCATTTTCTCCTCCAACTTTAAAATCATCCTACATCGTTGTTTTACCTTCTTTTTTTTGGAAAGGGCGTTTGACCTTCTTTGCATGTTCACTTTGTAAACACTGGGTCGGTACTTCTGCAACGATGTAAGCATAACTGACTAAAAATCATACTCCAAATTTTTAATCAAATGAGTTTTTCCATTTTTCATGTTTAATTATGATGAACAACACTATTAAATATACCCATATAAAGTAACGGTTGCAAGTTTATAAAACAAAAGACGAAGAAGAAGAAAAGCAGCCGTATGTTTTATTCTTTATTATGGTTCACCATCTGTACAGATGTATGTTAATAGCTCACCGTGTTATTTACATGTATGCAAAAGCATATCCATCTGTTATCACACAAAATCACTCCTGAGACTCACTCTCACGTTTACAGCAAACCCTTAACACACATGCACATTCACACAAGTACACTCGAGCACATACGGCGACAAAAAAACCTGCTGTTGACACCTAATATCTTGAGTATATGCCCATCTGTATGCCACTTGCTTCCGCTCGTATTCACATCAGGAAACAACTTGCCTGCACAATACCTATGCGTTATTCTATCTTTATTGTACAGCATATCAAAAAGATGTCCTTAACAAAAGTTCATTTGCACTCTTCTTTAATAAGAGAGTGTCTCTTACTGTATGTCGCATTCTTAGACGCACACACATAGTATACTCCAGATTTTTAAATATTTATTTTATTTAATACTGAATAAAATATAAATGAAGCATAATGAGGTATTGCAGAAAGAGAAGTATGCTTTTAAGATATCACAATAATTTGAAAATGTATATACAAGCTGCAGTGTATTTATGCTTACGTTAATGTTGTGTAATATGAATCCTCATAGTAATTATAAAATTGACCATTAAAAGGGATATGTTTATCAGTGCTGAAATAAAAATGTGCATACTGATTAGCAGATATGGCATATTACACTACCGCACGCGTCGGCTTGCAGATTTTTACTGCGCTTTAAGTGAACTGTTTATCATGTTTAACTGGAATGGTGCGCTTTAAAACAAACAATTGCACAAATAATCCCTCTGCTCACTTTTCAGCAAAAACAGTGGATCAACAACAGCATCGGTTTTAGTGGCGACATTCAGGTCCGAAGGCTTAGAACTGGAGATTTAGCATGAGTGGTAAACACAGCTGTATAACTGTTGGCCTAACGTGGAAAAGCGCCAGAATCAGGTAGCGAGTGTTTTGTCTGCGGGTGAAGGAACATTACTGCATTAATCCGCACCTGACACTAATACTTTTGTATGATTGACCTGAAAGCAGGACGCTCGTCATTACGCGTGTGCGGCCATATGGCGCTAGTTGTTACCCTTTGGCCTTCAGCAGGATTAGCTTCTGCTTTCTGGCACTGCTGGTTCTTCACAGATTTCTTTAGAGCAATAATTGCATGACAGTATTAACTTATTGAGACAGATTTAGTGAGCTGTTCGTCACAGCTAGAGGGCGGGGCATAATCCAGCTCGTGAGAGGAAATCGGGATACATAATCTACTGTAATCTAACAACCAAATAGCTGGACAGGATGGTGGAAAACAGCAACTCTTGTGGCACATCATTTGATGCGTTTATAACAAACATAATCGCAAATAATCACAGTTTCAATCCAACGAGTCAAAGAGAAAAAAATATTGATTTAAATATGAATCCTGCACAATCTCCATGTCTCTGTATGCGTGAATGGGGCAGACGCGCCGTTTCGTTTACTACACACATACTGAAGCGCGAGTGACGTTCGCGTGATTTCAGCGTCTGCCGTCCCACCAAATGAGGACATAAATACATGAACAACATCTCCAGAACTGCTTCATGAGCATTTCTCATTTGAGTAAAATTAACAGTTAGCATCATATCATATACACATATTCACAGCAACTCGTCAAAATAAAAGTTTAGTTTAACTTTGTGCCAAAGTGCCAGACATTGTGCCAGAAATACGTTACTATTGTTCAGTAGAATGTATGTAATACTACTACTAATACTACTAAAATTATTACAACTTTATTTTTTAAGAAATAATTACACAATATTTCTTTCATGTTTTCGTTTTAATAGTAAATCCCCTTTGTTTGCAAAAAAAAGTTTATATTTCATTAATTAAAAGATAAATTTATGTAGTATGCGTTCATATGTTTGAACAGAGTATCTAAAGTAAAAAAAAAAATCATAAAGCTATTGTTGAGAATAAATAAAAGTTGTTTTTATGTATTCAAATAATTAGACATGCATTTGGTAACAATAAAACATAAGGTGGGAAAAAACAGATAAGGCCCTAAACATGTAATTTTGCTTAAACTTTTGATAAATTTATGTTGAATTGTATAAGCTCTATGATTTTAATTAGTTAGACATGGTTTTGATTAATAAAATTTAATTTAAGCATAAAAATGGGTCCAGAAAAAATGTAACAGAAAAAATGGAATCCATAAAAATTAAAATGGAAAACACAGGGGAACAAACTGATTTCCTAGGGCCCTACCATCCGATGCGATACTTTAAAATGCGCATAAAAACATAGATGTTGGCTGTGACACATTTTCAGTTATTAATAGTTATTGTTGTGTCAAAAATGTACTGTACAATTATGAGACTAAAACTTTACATTACAGAAATCTCTGTTCAGATCATGGTAATCAATCTCTCCATATTTTTTCCTCTTTTGGGAAGTCACAGAAATGCAATGGGGAATGCACACAAATATACATTTGTTGTAGTTTCCACTAAACAGTATTGAAGTTTACCCAACTATGACAACTTTCATTTCTGAGAACCACGAAAATGTGGAAAGGGTCCAAACTGAAAATAAAGATTTGACATTTTCGTAATTCTGCTACAGTGAAGTTACACTACTTGGCTTTGATTTAACAGATTTAGATCATACTAAAAGTTTATTTTGGATGCTTTTATTCATAACTGAGCACTGTCTTCCATTAACTGTTTTAAGCACAAAATTGCCTAACCTGAACCAGATGAATAAACCCAAACTAAAGTGAGATTCTTTTATTCTGTCAATTCATAAAGCACTTGTCATTTCGGAAAACACTTTCAGGTTTATATCCCCTTCAAACGCATATTGTTTTTGGCCGTGACATACTTTAATACACATTTCCAAAGCGCTGCAGAATCTGTCTGTGGATTTCATACTTTGAATCTCCAGAGTTTTCTCATAAGTCCGTTCGAGCGCACAAACAATCTTTGCACAAAATGAGGTGAGCTCATGTCCTCCTTAGCCTTTCAAACAGTTTAATCTCATACTTGTCACACACACACTAACACACTCATTGCTAGGGCTACTCATGACCCCCCTCTTTCTTCTGTATCCCATCCCTTTCAATAGCCGGCCCCTGTAATGAACAAATCCACATTACTCTGGACTTGATCTCTGGCAAAATAATGCTGGAACAAACAATTTGGTTTGTCAACACCTTTCTGTGGACTCCTCCATCACTGTCAGGGGTCTAAATTTAAACAGCAAAGTGCATTTGACTGCTGGACCCCAGTCTGATTATCTTCCATGGCTCTGCCAATTGCCTGAGACAGACCGGCTAGCTGTGATTGCTAACCTGGCTTGAAAATACGCTCGGTCTGCCCACGGATTAACATGAATATTTTGATATAGATCGATAAGCAATCTCCACTCCATAAGAAATGCCAGCATCTTTCATTTGGCTGATCAAAGTAGAGAGGGACAGCTGGGTATTGTTTTCCGAGAGGTCGGAAGAATGAAGCCGATTCTGCGAGGACAGAGGGAGAGATCCAGATCTCTCTCTCTCTCTCTCTCTCTCGTTCTCTCCATTTCTGCCACTGCCTAATCGAGGAAACAATCTCGGCATCACACAATCCCATCTCTCAGGACAGGCCGGCGTAAACGAGGATGGCGGAACCCCCAACATCAGCGGGCCAAGTTCATTTGTTAAGCGTTTCGGCTTCAGCCCGCAGACGACCTTTCCGCTCAACACCGCTGACCCGGACGGAAAGGGGCAGGTCAGTTATCAGTGTGCTGGCCTGGTCCTCATCTGCGGAGCAGTAGATTTGGTGGATTGACCTTGACTGAGTTAATGGGGGTGGTGAGCGGGGGTCCTGAATGGAGACTGGTTAATAAGACAGCAAGCGACTGAGATCGTCTCTTGGGATGTGTGTGCTACGTGTGCTGCCGCTCCACATGAGCACCGGCGGGTCATTGAGAAAGATAGATTTGAGATACCAAATACATTTCATTATTACATTATTCCAATTGTAAAGTGAGAGCAGGGATAAGTGGAACACTCAATAAATGTACAATTTGGAACTCACTCACAGCGGCTGTATGTGGACGCGTGATTCAATCCACCGCCTCCTCCCAAAAACAACATTGAGATTAATAACGTCCTCCTTTTTTTGACATATATTTATTTTTTACAAATTGTTTTACATTAGTTTTAAACTAAAATGTTTTCAATTTCAGCTCCTTTGTCTACATGCAGTCTGATGCCACTGAACTGAAAATTCTGTCATTAATTACTCACCCTCATGTCGTTCCAAACCAGTAAGACCTTTGTTCATCTTCCGAACACATATCAAGGTATTTTTGATGAAATCCGAGAGCTTTCTGACCCTGCATAGACAGCAATGCAACTGACACTTTCAAGGCCCAGAAAGGTAGTAAGGACATCATTAAAATAGTCCATGTGACATCAGTGGTTCAACCGTAATTTTATGAAGCTATAAGAATACTTTTTGTGCGAAAGAAAACAAAAAATACGACTTTATTCAACAATTTCTTCTCTTCCGTGTCAGTTTTCGACGCATGTTCACAGGAGTACCACGACCCATCCCTTTTGTGGTACTGCTGACGCAGGAGACGGCGTTCTGATATAGAACGTCCATTAGTTCATCGTTTGCATAGTATGGTTCAAATAAGTTATCCTGTCCGTCGAAACCTTCAGACATGTTTACGAAGACTGTTTTATGTACAACACGTGTCGTCTGTAAACGAGGCACCTGTGTCAGCAGAACTACATGCACGTGTCGTGGTACTCTCTTAAACACGCGTCGAAGACTGACACGGGAGATAAGAAATTGCTGGATAAAGTTGTGATTTTTGTTTTCTTTGTGCACAACAAGTATTCTCTTAGCTTCATAAAATTCACAATCTTAGCCTGTCCTTACTACCTTTCTGGGCCTTGAACGTGGCAGTTGTGTTGCTGTCTATGCAGGGTCAGAAAGCTCTCAGATTTAATCAAAAACATCTTAATTTATGTTCCGAAGATGAACTTACAGGGTCTTACGGGTTTGGAAAGACATGAGGGTGAGTAACAAATGACAGAATTTTCATTTTTGGCTGATCTAACCCTTTAAAAGCGCATACTGCGCAATCTTAAAATTTACAGTAGAGGTTTGAGGATGACTCATGATTTATGTTAGTATGACTAATGTTAGTAGACAGACAACTGTGAAATATCTTTATTCACATTAAAGAGCATTTTCTCCATTTATGTTATATTTTTCACATACTAGTTACAATACAATTGTATCCAGTTGTGTTTTGGGTAAATTTCAAAACTTTAGGCTAAAGATTTTTTGAAAAACAAAAATCAAAAGTGATACATACATCCCAGCACATGTGTTATTAGCAAAATAAATAAATCAATAATAATAATGATAATAAAGATGTTATTGAATTAATGAAATAAATAAACTCAACAAAATAAAAATAGCTTATAGTTTTAACAGCAGGTCTATAAAATCATCAAGACTCATAATCTTGCAGACACTCTGTGTTCAATGCACATTTTCACCCAAATTCAATAGAAAAAATGTTTTTTTAAAATTGCAAGGATTAAATTCTAACAAATTCTAACTACTGATTTCTAACGACACTAGCCAGCACATCAGGGGAAATGAGGAGCAATTGGTGACCTCTGCCTCTGGGGATTTAAACCAGAACATGCATAGCACATTGCTGTAATGGTACCTGATTCATGTCTGATTCATTAAGAAGTTTAACTTCAGGGTAGTACAGGGAAGGTGAAGGGAATTATAAGGATTAATTCGCAGAATATATATGTAGAGATTCACAGGGCTAAACCTTAGTTTGGTCTAGCAAGAAAATTATATCTGCATCCACACATGTTGTACTGGTATTTGTCTCTCTGTCATCCTCACCTTGCCTTTGATTTCTCTTTGCTAGGATGAAAACACAAAACATATTTATAAAAAGTTATATTGTGTTATCCTAAGTAATCTCATTATTATTTATATTAGTACTATTAGTTATGAAAAATAACGCGATTAAAATATTTTAACGCAGTTAACACACTGGCCCCACCCCCAGAACTGTACATCATCATTTCATATAGTTGACTGTTGACAAATATGATGCAGGGCAACAACTCCACAAATGCAGTTATGCCCTGAAATTCAAGATATTGGTGCAAAAAAATGGCCCTGTATGTGTTTTGTCTCATATTTATATATATGTAACATATCACACGACATCACAAAGGCAATAAAGCATTATGACACGAGCGCTGATTTTGTCTATCATAATACTTAAATGTGATTTTATACAGCAGTTCAGTAAATAAGAAGTTGATATTGTGTTATATTTTAAACACTATATTATGTGTTTTGTTCAATTTTGCAGAGAACATATTACCTTTGAAGCCATAGCAGACTTGTTGCGCATCTCAGAGCAACACAGCGATGTTTAGTTTCTGCATGAATCCGCATTTTGAACGAATCATGTGAACCAATGATTCAAAAGCCTGTTCATAAAAAGAGCCATTTACTTCATTCCTGAATTAATCAGCTGTTTAAACGAATCAAATGAATGAATGAATGAATGAGTGACTCATAAAGACATTTACCACCACCTGCTGGCAGATTTAGTTTCTTATTTAGAGTATCATTTCATTAAAGCAAAGGGGATAAAGGGATAGTTCATCAAAAAAAAAAAAAAAAAAATTCTGTCATCATTTACTTACCGTCATGTAGGGCTGAGGGACTGTTTATCCGCTCGGACCAAAGTTCAAACTGCCGTCGCATGCACGTTGCGACCGCGTCGCTTCCGTTATGAGC
>JAHKKF010516487.1:0-10559 GCA_019740295.1 Labeo calbasu | reverse complement strand
TGACTCAAAAAAAGATTGGTTCATTTTGCTGAACGAGACTCAAAGGTCAGAGTCGGTAAAATGATCCTAACTTCCCATCACTACTACGAATCACGTGTAAGTTCATCGTCTGTTTACTGAGTATGGCGAAAAACTCCATCTTATTTTCTCCTACAACTTGAGAGGAGGACATCGTTGTACATTTTTTGTTTGTAAACAGCGTTTACAATCTTACTTGCACTTTCTTAGTCTTTGCGCTTTTGCTTCGTAAACACTGGGTCTGTTGTTCCGCCTATGTTCCGCGTGACCTTTTGACTTGATTCAATAGTACGTAACATTGTGAAAGCGCATCCCAGAGCCTGTGCTACACGAGCTTTTGTGCTTAAAAAGTATTAAAAAAAATTATTTGACAAATCGTTTCTCTAGATAAGACCCTTCTTCCTCAGCTGGGATTGTTTAGAGCCCTTTGAAGCCGCATTTAAACTACATTTTGGAAGTTCAAAATTGGGCCACCAATGAAGTCCATTATATGGAGAAAAATCCTGAAATGTTTTCCTCAAAAAACATAATTTATTCACGACTGAAGACAGAAAGACATTAACATCTTGGATGACAAGGGGGTGAGTAAATTATTTGTGAATTGTTGTTCTAGAAGTGGACTTCTCCTTTAATTACAATACGTGCTGGCAAAAACAACGGTTTAATATTTTTGTACGTTATATTCATACAAACTTTATATATTACATTTTACAACTGAAGGATATAGTATGACAACATCTCCCATTGTGTTATCACAAAATGTGCTCAATGAATCTTTTCCTGGACAATGATGTTGGAAATGTTTCAATAGCTTTTTTATAGACAAGCTATGCATCTGTGCGGAAACCGACTTTCATCATCTGTTTATGACAATATATTTTGTGACTGTCAAAGAGGAAAAGACCTTGTACATCCACAGAAGAAATACACAAACAAAGGAATGCTTTCAGTGCACACTAGAAGAAATGATGACACTGAACTTTTTGAGAAAAAAATAACACTGTTGCATGCACAAAAACTAAAAAGATAAAAGAGGAGTCTCCAAAGCATGACAAGGGATAGAAAGACAGCAGGGGAGAAGAGAAAATGAGGGAACATCTAGCAGGACTGACAAGAGTAACAGACAGTGATTCTTTGCACTTATCTTCCTTCACTTGCAAACACACACTCACGTCTCCTATGTAAACAATTTAAACAGACATTAGCCATAATACACTTTATGACTATAGACTATAATGGTTTTTCCCAGTTGATAGTGTTCATTCTTTTAGTCCAACACCTACAAACTATTAAACACAAAACCCAAAAATGATCAAAAACATTTTTTCCACACCCAAAAGAAAAATAACAACACGGGAAGCCAGACAGTGAGAGTCCATATTTTTCATGATCAGTCAGTGATCTAAATGGTGTGTTATGGGCAATGCAGTGGTCTGTGCATTTGCTGGGTTTTGTGTTTCTCTCGAAGCCTAATATTGATTTTGATGGATAAGAATGTTTTTGAGTAAAGCTTAAATCATTTTTGTAATGGAAGTCGGAGGCTTGTACCAACTGATGTGTAGTTTGAGATTGTGTTTATGGCGGTTTAATGAAAATGCATGTCTGAAAGCGTCATGTCAAGTAGGTACAATTACTAGTATGACTAACATCAGCGTAATGTGAACCTGAATCAGCACTGCTGGGGTGCATTTTATGTAAACTGATTTTAAGTAGAGCGTCTGAGCTCTCAGATCCTTATTATTATTTGTGTCTAAGGTTTTTAATTAATGCATCTAATTTAAGAGATCATCCAAAGAACTCCCACCTTCACTTTCTCTTCTTCCTCTGTCTTTCTGTCCCTCTCTGTCACCTCCTGCCCAATTTATTATTAACGAGTGTTGTCTGTCTCGTTAGTGTTCAGAACACAGCACTGTAAACACGAACAAAACCAGACGCACCAGGCTAACCTCAGATAATTGCCGTCTTTCTCTTTCTTTCTACATTCCCCATTCTCTTTCTCTCCGTGGTTCTGCTGACACCTGCATTTCAGCTTTCATTGTTAACCGACTATAGTGGACAAAAACTGGCCAGTTTCCTACCCCAGCATGGTTATAAATCCATCCATTAATTAATGGCCAGTTTTGACTTTCATTTAGACTAAAAATTATTTCAATACAATTTGAATTGACTCGAACATGTTGATAAGCTAATAATAATAATAAAAAAGATTAGCCTGTCGGTTTGTGTATTAGAGATGTTCAGTAACACTTTCTAAATGTTTCATCGATTCGCCGATAGGTGGTGATAAGTTACTGTGGGGGCGAGTCATTGAATCATTTATATGATTCATTCAAACACACGGATTCATTCAGAATCGAAACAAGCGTGTCGTCAAATCATTCACTCATTTGATTCATTGAACAACACGGTTCGTGTGTTCGGAGACACGGAACGGTTTTGTTGTGGCTTTGTTTGGAAGAACTATATTTGTGAAGCAAGCTGTTGATATGGTGTCTAAAATGTAAGTTACTCAATATTAACTTATTGTTTTTGAACTGTTGTATAATAGCAATATCAAACTCGCAATTGTGCTGTTGATTTGAATATGCGAAGGGAACTGGCTTGAAGGTTGATGACTTATCTTAGAAGGCTAATTATTTACAATAAACATTGTTTTATTCGTTATGCCTTTATATAAAAGAAAAAATGAAAGACTGACTAGGCTAAATCTTGCATAGGGATGGGCGATACCACTTATTTTGTTTTCGATACGATACCGATACTTTTAAGGCCAGTATCATCGATATCGATACAGATACGAAACTTAACACCTAAATGATTACATATATTAAATTACTAAGAGTAAAATATGTAATTAATCCCCCCTAACTTTATATTTAAAAATGCATTTTAACATTTAATATGCCTTAATTGCAACTTATTAAATTTTATTTTTTACAAACTACAAAACCTATAGTTGAAAATACTTCATTTCATAAGGCGCTGACAGTGACAGGCTGTTGCACGCATAAAATACAAAAAAAAAAAATTCTGGCAGGGTATGATTTATATTAACATTACTACAAAATAGAACAAGATCAATGAACTTTAAACATTAATTTAAATAAATGTTATTAAACAAATTATGTAGGCTACAATTTCAACTTGTTTATTGTGAAATAACTCAAACATTGTTTTTTCTGTCCTCTGATAAGCATTGTTCTGGGCTGCCATTCCCAAAAGCATCAGTGCTTTCTTATGATGCTTTTGGGAAACATAGCCCTGTTTGAATGCACTGTTTGAAGTGAGGGAATGTTCTCTGTGATAAATTGGTTCTGTCTTGCAATATTTGCGTGCATTCAGATGAGCAGGAAAATAGTTATATTCTGCACAATTATTCGCTAACATAGGTTATACGTCCAATTCAATGCATGCTGTACGCATTATTTTTTGATAAATAAACCTGGTAAATAAAACACACCTTAGTATTGATATTTTTTGTTTGAGTATCAATACTTTCGATACTCACATCTGTATGGATATATCGATACTTCAGGATTGGTACGCTCATCCCTAGCTTTAGGCTTTATGCTATTTTTGGCTCTCCCCTCAATAGAGGGTTTGCACTTACTTCATGATTACCCAGTTGCGCGCCATAGTGGAAATACTCGGATGTAAACAACAGCATGGATTGCGCAGTTACATGTACTACTGAATATGTTGTTCTGCTAAATTATGCTGTCTAAATCAAGGAAAAAGCGTGTTTAAGCTGCTAAATCATATAGAGAAGGATTTAGTAAGCAGGAAAAAGCGCCGTATTTTGACAAACTAAAGTTAATAGGTGGTAAAGATATGTACAAGCAGTATTAATTAAAATATTAGCCTAATATTTCCCCTACCTGACTGGAAATGATAAGAACAAACACAAATTTGTCCTGGAAATCCTTAATTAGTTTGGCCAACCACAAACGCCTTTTGTTCCTCAGACAGTTTTTTTGCACTCTTCTTTTGAAGAGTATAAGTTTTGGCAGTCTGTAGTACTCCACATGTTTTTCCTGGTTTTTAATTGACCATTTACAGCAGCAATAATCAGTCAAATTTGCAAGTTTCGTTCAGTTCAGTTGCATTGATTACATTCAGTGCCACCAATATGGACGTTTGATTACGCGTCGTGAAAACACTCTATTGTACAACTTGATATCAGATGCAAGTATTTCATTTGACAGAGTAAAGAGCAAAGCTTCAAACACATAATGAAATAAATACTTAAATTAAAACAAAAATAAAAAATGTTAAAAATAACAGAATATCTTCGCTGTAAATGCGCAGATTCCAGATAGCTAAGGGTGCTCTGTTTGTGAGCTAGTTAAACAAGTACGGTTGAGGACTTGGCTGTTGAGATAATTGCCCTCTTTTGCAAAGATACTGCTTCGGTAAATAGAAAATAAATGTAAAAGGGCAAACTGCTCTTGGGTCCTACAGGAAACCGCTCTCTCGCAAACACACGCTTCCCTCCCGCTGACTCTCATTGAAATTCTACACAGTCTTCCGTAGTGTTGTTAGGAACATCTTTCAGAGCCAATTAATTTCCCCTACTCATGTCTCTCTCCTTCACTCTCTGGCTTCATGCATTTCCAGTTCCTGTCCCATTTCCTCCTAACAGTCTTTCCTAACCACCGAGATGTTCTTGGTGATTTTACAAAACCAACACACTATTGTAGTTAGTCATAATGTTGTTCTGAAAAAATCCCTAACCTGGGATCAACATTTTAAATGAAACTTTTGGTAGGGGTTTTAGACTACAGCCCCTAAAAAGCCCCTACAGCACAGTTCTTAAAGGAGAAGTCCACTTCCAAAACAAAGATTCACATATAATGTACTCACCCCCTTGTCATTAAAGATGTTCATGTCTTTCTTTCTTCAGTCATAAAGAAATTATGTTTATTGAGGAAAAGATTTCAGGATTTTTCTCTATGTAATGGACTGAAGGCAGTTTAATTGCAGCTTCAAACGATCCCAAATGCAGTGTAAACAATCCCAGCCAAGGAAGAAGGGTCTTATCTTGTGAAACGATTGGTTATTTTCATTTAAAAAAAAAAAACGTTTAAATTCTTTTTAATCTCAGATGCTCGTCTTGTCTTGCTCTCCCTAAGCTCTGTGTATTCTGACTCAAAACAGTTAGGGTATGTCAAAAAAACTCGTATTTTCTCCCTCAGCTTCAAAAATCATTTCAAAATCATTCTCCACTGCAGAAGTACCGACATAGTCTTTGCAAAGTGAACATGCAAAGAAGATCAAACACCCTTAACAAAAAAGATAAAACAGCAAGTTGAGGGAGAATATGAGATGGGAGTTTTTCATACCCGAACTGTCATGAACCGGAACAAAAACAGTCCAGGCAGAGTAAGACAAGACGAGCGTTTGGCATTAAAAAGTAGATAAATTGTATTATTTTTATTAAAATAACTGATCGTTACGCTAGATAAGACCCTTCTTCCTTAGGTTTACAACCGCATTTGGGATCGTTTGAAGCTGCATTTAAACTGCCTTTTGGAAGTTCAAAATCAGGCACCATATCAGTTCATTATATGGAGAAAAATGCTGAAATGTTTCCCTCAAAAAAATTAATTTCTTTACGACTGAAGAAAGAAAGACATAAACATCTTGGATGACAAAGGGGGTGAGTACATTATATGTTAATCTTTATTTTGGAAGTGGACTTCTCCGTTAACCTTGTTTTGTGATTATTATGGATCTTAATGGTTTTCCCTAAGCTGACAAATATCAGATATCCCAAAACTGTCTTTGTGCCAAGGCACAAAGACATAATAAAAGTTTGTCTTGTTGGCGCCAATAGCCTTGTGGTTAGCATGTCGACATATAGCGCTGTTGCACTGCGGGTGACCCGAGTTCGATTCCCAACTTGTGGACCTTTCCCAATCCCACCCCCTTCTCTCTCTCCCCCACTTCACTTCCTGTCCATCTACACTGTCTTATCCAAAAAAAATAAAAGTTTGTCTTAAGGCATTTTCTTTTTTTAGATTTTCTATTGTTGTACATTCTCCCTTCAATAGTATAGTGTAGAAAGTGCTTGTTGGGAATGGAAAGACTGACTGTGCAAGAGAAAGAAAGAAGTGAAACGCTCTGTTGGATAGACGGTCTCTGCAGACTGGGAAGAAGGATCAGGATGAAAGGAGTAAAAAGAGAAAGATAGTGAGAGAGAAAGAAGCAGATTGTGTCAGGAGCTTTACCCCTTGAATGTGAATGCAAGCAGGAGCCTTCACTTAACAGAAGGATCTGTCATACCGCGTATGTGGCGTGTTTGCATGCGTATGAGAATCAGACACTGTTGACAGGATATCTTACAGAGCTTGATAGTATTGACAGATATCACTGCCTGAAAATAATACAGCGGACATTTCAACACGTGGGCCTGCCCTTGTCCACAATGACAAGATGAAATATCACTGAGGACTGTATTTTTGTAGCCTGTGTGTGTGTGTGCGTGTGTGAGAATGACGGTTCATTCACCTTGACAACACGCCGTTACGTGTGATGCTTTAATTACAAGTAGCAAGAACTTCATACATTCAGATTAATTAATGAAGACAGTTTTAAAAAAATAGACTCGTGCTAGTAATCACATTCAGTTTTCTGGTTGACGGTGATATTTACAGCATCTTTTTATTTATCGACTTTTCTAACAATTTCAAGTTGTTTGCACTAGCTCATTTTTAATTACATTAAAAAGGTACAAAATAATTTCTAGTGTGCGTATAGTGTTAGCCAGCTGTTGTTGTCAAAGTGGACATGTGAAAATGCAAGTATTTGTTTGAATTGCGAAGTCAGTGAGACTCGTTGTGCCCTTTATCTTCATCAGTTAATTTGGCAGCAGCTGGTTTGAGTCTTCCGCTGATGCTGATTTGGTGGAAGGAAGTGGCCTTTTCTGGCAACACAAGGGAAAATGTTTGTTTTAAGAAGAGCTATAGAGTCTCTCTCTCCTTCTCCGTCATGCTCCCTTGCTTCTGCTCTTAAGGTCACGGTTTGTACCCACCGTCACTGACTGTCACTCCATTTCTCTCTTTCTTTCTCACTGTTTCTCTTTCCACCTCTACCCTCCCCCATCTCTCTCTGGCCCTCTGTCAGCCATTTCAAAAACGCCTTTGAAAGAAAGAGAAAAAAGAAAGACTGAGGAACAGGAAAAAAGGAGGTGAAAGAAAAGGAACAGAATCAGACAGAAGAAAGGGAACAAAGACAAATACGTCAAAATATTTACCGTCATTCCGTCAGAATGATGCCAGGACACATCAATCCATTCAACATCACGCTAGTAGCTGTGTGTCATATTTTACAGCTAAACCGTGGCCATGCACTCAAATAATTCAGTATGAATTACAAAGGTCGTTCTTGCTCTGTGGTCTCTTTGATCTATTTACAGTGCTCCAGTTTTTCATGTCAAAATGACTTTTACCTCAGTCTCAGACACAAAACTTGCCTGACATTCATGTAAAAAAAATCCATAACAGCCTATATCAATGCATATTGTATTAATGTACAAACTGTACAAAAATGTCTTTAAAACCTAACATTAAAATGTATGACTTTCTTTTTTAATTAAAGGTATAGTTCACCCAAAAATGAAAATTTGCTGAAAATGTACACATCCTTAGGCCAGCCAAGATGTAGATGAGTTTGTTTCTTCATTGGAACAGATTTGGAGAAATTTAGCATTGCATCAGTGGATCCATTGGTGAGCAAGTGAGTCCAAACAGCTCATAAAAACCTCACAATAATCCACAAGTAATCTACATGATTCCAGTTAATCAGCAGATGTCTAAAACAATAAAGAATTTCATGATGATTAAGATCAAGATGATAAAGACAATATTATGGATAGAGGGAGCAAAGGTTTGAGTTCAAAAATGTCTTAATCATGAATTTCTTTATTGTTCTTCATTTCAGATGATGTTAATTGATGGATTGGAGTGTGGATTGGATTTTTGTGATGTTTTTAGTAGCTGTCTGACGGCACCCATTCACCACAGAGGATCCATTGGTGAGCAAGTGATGCGTCATGCTACAGTGCCTAGCAAAAGTATTCATACCCCTTCATTTTTTTCACATTTTGTCAAGTTGCTGCCTTATGTTAAACTGCTTTAAATTACCTTTTCCCCACATCAATCTACACTCCATACACCATTATGACAAAGCAAAAACAGATTTGTCACAACCTGGTAAATGTATTTAAAATAAAATAAAAAATAAGTGCATAACTCAGTACTTAGCTGAAGCACCTTTACAGCCTCAAGTCTTTTTGGGTATGATGCGACAAGCTTTGCACATTATCCTCTGGCAATTATCTGCCATTCTTCTCCTCACCTCTTCACCTCTCAAGCTCTGTCAGCTAGGATGGGTTAGTTTGGTGGAGTGTTGCAATGATGTTTGTCCTTCTGTAAGTTTATCCTATCTCCATATATGATCATAGAGCTCAACTAGAGTGACCATCAGGATCTTGGTCACTACTCTAACCAAAGCCCTTCTCTATCAATTGCTCAGTTTGGCCAGGAGGCCAGCTCTAGGAAGAGTCTTGGTTGTTTCAAACTTTTTCCATTAAGGGTAATGGAGACTACATGCTTCTGTGAACCTTCAGTGCAGTAGCATGTTTTCTGAACTCTTCCCCAGATGTGTGGCTTGATGCAACCCTATTTGTGAGCACTACAGGCAGTTTTTTTTAACCTCAGGACTTGTTTTTTTGCTCTGTTATGCATTTTCAGCTGTTAGACCTTTTATTAAGACGTTTGTGCCTTTCCAAATCATACCAAGTCAACTGAATTGTAGTAACATCTACAAGCGATATGAGTGCTCCTGAGTGAAATTTCAGCTGTCCCAGATGAATACTTATGCAGTGAAATCATTTAAGTTTTTTATTTCCAACAAATTTGCAATTATGTTAAAAAACTGTTTTTGCTTTGCCATTATGGTGTATGGAGTGTAGATTGATGTGGTAATTTTTTTTTTTTTTTAAAGCACTTTAACATGACAGCAACTTGACAAAATATGAAAAAAATGAAGGGGTATGAATACTTTTGCAAAGTTCTGTATATTCTTTTCCAGTGAAGAAACAAACTCATCTTGGATCAGCTGAGAGTCCCCAACAGGATTGTTTTTACATTTTAAGAGTATGGTTTTTAAATGACCTCTGATGGTTTACTTTTCTCAAAAGCCACTAATTCTGAGTGCAAAACTCATATTTAATGTTGTCTGGGTCATATTTTATTTTACCTTGGAATTGAAAGTGAAATTGTTCATGGTTTTTGAGGATGAATACTTGTC
Organism: Labeo calbasu; assembly: GCA_019740295.1. Lineage (NCBI taxonomy): Eukaryota > Metazoa > Chordata > Actinopteri > Cypriniformes > Cyprinidae > Labeo > Labeo calbasu. The sequence continues at coordinate 1,229 of JAHKKF010516487.1, read as the reverse complement.
AAGAAACCTGTCTGTGTTGTCATCTACCTAATTTAACAGTGTCACATAAACAGTGACATGATTTTGCACCATGATGCTTGTCAACAACAACAAAATATACAGAAAATGTTTACTCTTTCCTTTTGCTTACTACAATATGTTCAGTGCAACAGTGCACTAGTATATATTTCTTAAGCAAATAATACATCCGATTAATATTGCTTTACTCAGAAACATAAGCAAAGAAACAGCAAAGTAATTCATTTTCAACACATATCAGGGATCTCTCAGCCTTCGTTATTCTTTTTTCTATTGTTTGATACTTTTACTCTTTTTTTTATTCTTCTTCTCTCTCCGTCTGTCTCTGTGTGATCCCTCTCCCCGGACCTGCTGTGGTGCGTTCAAGCGCTCCATCGCCACGCACTAACGAACTTCCAACATCTTGTCCCGTCACGGCAATTACACACACATACACACACACACAAACACTCACATGCACAGTGTTTACATTGACACTAATACACGTATTCCCAATGCCCTACACGTACACCCTGCCCAAATGAAGGGCTTGCATATTATGTAGTAAGGTGGGTGGATGCAATATCATTAACATTAGCCGTCACAGTTGATTTAAATCAAGCCTTGAATAAGGATATAAGATGTTGAGGAGACCAGGGTTGGTCGGCCACAGGAGTAGGTAATTTCTGGTTCATAATTGATGCTGTCATAAAATGTAACATGAATGTTTGCTCTCTTGACCCACATTCATTGATTCTTTTAAGTCTTTAAAGACTAAACCTGCTGACTGACAAGAACATTTTTTTGTCAAAGCAAAAGATAAAATGTTTTAGAAATAATTGAGAGATGTTTAAATTTAGTTAATTTAATTTAAGACTTCGTTTTGGGGTTGGAGTAAATGATAAAAATTAATTATAAGTGAGCAGATATGTCCATATCTGTCTTCATATTACATTGTTTCCCTTTGGCAGGGGACTGTTATTACAATATTAAATCATTCATTTAACCGATTCTTTCAAAAATGTTGCTTCAGACTGTTTTTATGAGTGAATCATTGAATTATTCGCTTAACTGATTCAAAAATACAAATTTATTTAAAAATGCTACTACTGTGTGTTGCTTGGAGACTCCAGGGTTCATTGTGGCTTTGTTTGGATCTGTTTACATTGGTAGAGTGAATACAGACAAAGTAACTAAAGTTACTTAACTTTATATTATTGTGTGTTAAACTG
>JAHKKF010516485.1:0-10501 GCA_019740295.1 Labeo calbasu | reverse complement strand
TTTGGTTTTGGTTTGGTTTTGGTTTTAATTCATCTAAGAATCCTGAAAAAAAAGTATCACAGGTTCCAAAACTGAAGGTTCATGTGACACTGAAGACCGGGGTAATGATGCTGGCAATTCAGCTTTGATCACAGAAGAAATTAAATTTAAAGTATATTAAAATAGAAAACTGCATAGAAAAGACATTTCTTAAAAAAAAAACATTAAAAAATCTTTTGTGTGTATGTCATATTCACACCTGTTTTAATATGATCAGTACCTCTTTGATGTCAGCAGCTTTCTCCAGCTCTTCCCTGCAGCGCAGTAACTCCAGCTCCAGCTCGGCTCGCTCCTTCTGACTGGTCTCATACATTTCCCGCAGATTTTGTAGTTCATTATTTAGTCCATCACACTAACAGACATAGTTAAGCAAAATTTAGAGAACGCTTTCTTAAGAAAACTTCAATATTGGAAAAATGACTAGAGTGGTTTACCTCTCGCTGCACGTGTGTGGCCTTCTCTTCTGTCTGCTTGAGTTGATCTCTCAGAGAGAGGATCTCTGAAAAACCTCCTGTCCAGCTGGTGGGGGTGACGGGTTTGCCATCAAACGATATGTTCTTCTGGATACCAGCGTCCACCAGCCTGCAGTTGGAGCTCAAATAAGAGCTGTCCGTTTCTGTCTCTGTGCCACACTGCGTGTGTTTTCCCTCTTCTGTCTCTTCCTGCTCTTCTTTAAGAGTGATGCAGGAACTGCCTGAACTGAACATCACAGCCAAAAAAGGATGCAGAAATTGAGGAGTTAAACAACTTTGAGGTTGATTATATGTCCAACAAACTGCTTATTGGAATGTAAATATCTGTGGTTTTGCCAAGCTATGATGTAACTTTAAACCTATTTGCTAATTCTTTTTTTTTTTTTTAAGTCTGGCCTCAACTTCCAATTTCAATAGTAAAAGAAATACAGGATTAATACAGGAAATATTTAAAAAAAAAAAAAAAAATAGTTTGTGAAAATGTGCTAAATGTTACTTTTTAATGAGAAGTGAGTAAATCAAAAATCATTAAGACTGCAATGCACTACATAAGTCTGCAAAGATTTTTGCTCCAAATATGCAGTCCGAATGAGTCAACACTTATTGCTGAAAGTCAGAGCCAGTCAGAGCTGACATTTCACAAAAAAAATCACATAGTGTATAATGGGCACGAACACTTTTTAGTTTGTTTGTTTGTTTGTTTGTTTACTAGATTTCATCCAGTCAGGGAATATAAAACCGATTTTAGAACACATGATGACTAGTGTCTATTCCGATTTTTGTAATTATAGAATCATTGGGATTTGGAATGTTGCAATGGTTACATTTTTGGATTTTTTTAAAGCATTCATGTCTTATTTTTGCAAAATGTCTTAAAATGTCACACCTGGAGACAATCAAGTATCGAGATGTGAAGTTGCTCACCTCCTCTTCTGCAGCATCTGCAGTCTGTGATTCAGTCTTGAGTTTTCATCTTGCAGCGCATGACATTGTTCCTTCAGACTGTTACATTCCTCCATCAACAGACCCACATCACCTAATCAAGTAATGCAAGAAAATAGGAAGCTGTGTGAAAAAAATATATTATTGAACTGATCTGACTAACTACTTCCACACATTCCCAAAGCTTTAAATTATATTGCAAGTAAATAAAAATGTGAAACTTTCCCTATGCATAGCCATCTCTCGAGATTTATATTGCACCCGATGCACTGGACTCTTCCTCACCCCTTTCTTGGCCTTTCATTGACTGGAACTATCATTATAACCCATGCGATGCATGCAGTCATCCACATTTTCAACAGCTTCAATGTTTACTGCATCTTGTCATAACATTGACAATTACCCACACCATCAGCTATTCTGCAGGAGCTTTTCCCGCTGGACACCGCGTGCTGCTAACTTTTCTGAAATGCTTGAGGGCTCCACCCTTTATTAAAACTAGTGTGATTTATGGTCATCACCGCAGGACGCTAAACAGCTTCAGAAATTGAGTGAATCCATCATGCATTGATTTTAAAATGATGTCAACAGGGACATTAGTGCATGTTTCAGACATAGTCTAAATAAAAACACCAACATATCTGACAGCAGACAGCAAATGTACAATTTACTGAACTGATTGTGAAATTTGAATCTGAAATCAACTTCTAATCAATTAATCTTCTATTTTAGGTTTTGGGACCAGGTTTTTAAAAATAAAATATATTGGCATTGTGAATTAAGTAAAGAATGTTCAATGCAGCAAATCAACATTACACTTTGAGTTAAGACGTCCAAAATCTTTAGCAGTGTACATTATTTAATTAATGTAAAAGTGCCTGAATGTGAATTGCATGTTATGTAAGGGGGAAGCCTTTGTTTGTTTGTTTGTTTGTTTGTTTGGTGTGAATGTAATCCATTCTGAAACAATCGTCTCATCAATTCTCTATGAGGTCTTATGAGCTTATTTGTGATATTTGTCTTAAAATGATTTCTAGGACACTTTTTAACATTATGAAGAGCAATATTTTCCTAACCTTACTGAATGTACGTGTCATCATTTACGTCAAATTCTTACATTTTATCAATACATTCAGGTAGACTCTGTATTGTTGTTACCATTCAAATGAAGAATCAGTATCAACAAACTCCACTGCAAAGGAAACACTGAAGCTGCATTAAAAGTGCCATTTAGATGTATTTACTCAGACTGTTTAATGAAGTTAAGAGGTTCAATAAATGCATTTACACAGTAAAATTGCAAATGCATTAATAATAATTTAATAAAATTAATGTTTTACTTTTTTAACATATAAATCTGAAATGCTGGAAAAATGCAATGATACGTTTAAATATGAAACAAAACCAACAGTAGGTGGCGGCAAGTCACTGTCTTAGTGAGTGAATAACTGATTCAACCGATTTGTTCAAACGGCTAATTCGTTCAATAAATGACTGTCATTCAGTAATGAAACACCACTGTGTGTTGCTCGGAGAAGCGCAACTGTTCTGCTGTGGCTTTGCTTAGAACTATTTTCAAGGATGTGTCTAAAATGTAAGTCAGTTTATATCAGCTACTTGTTTATTGAACTACTGTTGTATAAAGTCAATGTCACATCATGCGCAACCGTGCTGGTGCTTGGTCGTGTGATGTTTCTTACCTATATCATGTTACGTACAATATTTATCATTTTTTCTACCACAGTATGTTTGTTCGTGTTTGTTTCTTTGTGTGTGCTGTTACACCTATTGGTTTTGATTTTTCCGTGAGTCAGATAGGCTATACACGAGCCTCAACTGACGTGACCTGAAAGTAGTAAAATCAGAATCATTCTCACCAAAGTTTCGGTGCTGCCCGAGTTATTGTTTGTTGTTGATGTTTTAAAATTCTCTTTCACTTGCCCCTTCACAAAATCCACATGCGGACAAAGCGTTAATGTCGAGCCCTGTTCTTTGTAGAACCAAAAATGGTTCTTCTATGGCATTGCTGTGATGAACTTTTTAAAGCACCTTTATTTTTAAGAGTGTGCTTTTGTTCTCACCCTCCTTCCTCTGCTGTAGACGTCTCTGACTCTTCATCTCTATTTCCGCTCGGAGTGTGACGATCTCCAGCTCGTACTCCTGTCCCGTGTTTTCCAGTCGACAGATTTCCGCCCGTAAGCGGCACAGCTCCTCCTGAAGACTGGCAATGTCGTTCTCTCTTTCAGCCGCGGCATCCTCCGCCGCCTGCTGCAGCAGCAGCACCTCCTCCTGCGCGGCCCGCAGCTCCTCCTGCGCTTCCAGAACCTCGCTCTCCTTCTCCTCCTCCAGACTGTCCATCTCCTCCTGGACAGAACGAAGCTGTGCTACAAGGGTCGGGGGATCATAAGAAATGCATGAATTTACTCCTCACAAATAAATAGCATATGCTTTGTTACTTTGTCAATGCAATGATAACCATACACCATATCAGTCTCATATCATGTTAGGTTTATGTATTCAGTCTTTGTTACCTTGCAGACGCTGAATCTGTCTTGTGAAGGCCTCGGCCTGATGAGCACTAGCTAAACGTTCCTCCTCAAGAAGACCTGAACAGGGACAGGGAAAAACATACACTTATTTTTGCCAAGACAATGAAATCTGGTACAATTGAAGCTAAATCAGGATCCCTTCATACATGTTGCTTAATGAAGTGATACAGCAATATACAGTGATAGTTATACTGAGAACTCAGAAATCCTCCTCCTTCCCCAGCTCCACCTGTATAGATCTACTACAAGGTTCACAAAAATAGGGGAGAGAGTGGGGACGCTTGCAACACTTTTTGCATTTCCTTTTCTCAGAGATTGTTTGCATTAGAAAGCCAAAAAAGTGTACTCAATAAAGAAACTGTATTCAATAAAGCCACATCTGTCAGCGACACACCCACATTGCTGCAACATGTGTACATACGATAATATACATACAATTTACACATGAACAGACAAAGTGAAATTTATTAAAATGTAATTAATTCATTCTTAAAAATCATTTAGCAATTTCTTTATTTTATTTGTGCACAGACAGGGTCTTCAATAAGGTAAAGTGGCTGTATAAAACCAAAGAATAGTAAATGGAAAAACATTATCATGTAACAAGTAGATTTTTAACCTATTCACTTAAAGGGGTCATCGGATGCCCATTTTCCACAAGTTGAAATGATTCTTTAGGGTCTTAATGAAAAGTCTATAAAATGCTTTGGTTAAAATTTCTCAGTGTTAGTGTAAAAAACACCTTTTTTGTTTTGCCAAAATCAGCTCTGCAAAAATCAACCTGTTCAAGTCGAGGCTGCTTTAAATGTTAATGAGCTCTGCTCGCCCCGGCCCTCTCCTCTCTCTGTGGAGCGATGAGCCTGTTTACTTTAGCCGCATTTAGTCGCGTTTAGCCCCAAAACTTGCTAACTAGCACATTATTAGAAAAGGCGATCGCAAAGATTCATTAAAAAAAACCTTATACTCACTTCTGCTGTAGGTGAAGCTGGATCACGAATGATTCGTGCAAACATAGACGCATTTGTTTAGATCAAGAGGCGCATTCCCTTCACAAAGAAAAGTCAGCCACTGCATCTTCAGCAGCTCAGATGTCGGGAGTAAATGACAACCACTATGTTCATTATTACATCCAACAACAAAACACCTCAATTGCTTAGGAGCCGTTCTTGTCTACGTCCCTGTTCCGGCATCGAAACAATGGAGGTCGGACTGTTACTGCTCATCAGGGCGGGTCTAAGGTAAGACGGTCATGTCAGTCAATCTATCATGGGAGTGGCCTCTGTTGGTGTGTCATCACACAGACAAGACGCTGAGAATGGCTTGATTTGAAAAAGGGGAAATTATTTTTACAGATGAAATAAAAACCACCCTGGGTGGATTTTTATCATTATAGGGTGCTTGTGTACACACACTGCCAACACACATTAATGTTCAAACAACATGTAAAAGTGAACTTTGCATCCGATGACCCCTTTAAAATAGGAGAGATACCTAACTATTGAAAGGAGTTCATAATTAATCCGTAAAATTACAATTATGTAATGTTATGGCAAGCTTTTAAATCAATGTTGTGGTAAGGGACATGTTGATCTGGTTACACTGATAGCCATGATAAAACTTGGTATATTTGACACAATATAATTGACACATGGTAGCCAGCTATGCCTACAGAAGCTCAGAAATGTTATGTTATTACAATGCGTCACACAAACAACACTATGACCAAAAATCTGATCTTTAAAAATTAAAATAAAAAAAAGAATTTCCATGAAAATGTGTTTTTTTTTTTTTGGAGAAGGAATGGTCACATGTGGCTGATTTCTTTCAGGAAGGATGAGGGGCCAATAAAGCATGTGCAGTATGAATATCATCACTGAAGCTTATTCCTGCTTGAAGAAATAAGTCTTGCTGCAACTGTCCCCACTCTCCCCTACATATTGCTTGAGTTAACATTAATTTTGAATTTGCTTCAAATTGTAATATAACTTTTTTTTTATTCAATGCAATGCAGTGCATTCAGTCAGAATGCATTGTGTTTCTCTATAAAGACACATGTAACAACATTTAAAAAAAAAAAAATCACACACCACAGAAAAAAATACTGCCAAAGAAGGTGAATGTTGAAAAGCTTACATTCAATTTCTTTAATTAATGTCATATATTATCTAACTTAGGCAGTCCTAATGTATCTGTATTGTGTGAGAAACCGAAATCCAACCCTATGTTAAGAAAAATCTTTTAAATTGTTCCACATATTGTACAGAACACAAACTGTATTTTTCGAGTAATGACATAAAAAGAAACTCATTTACATCTCGCCTGGATGCATTACTTTTAAAAGTAACTTTCCCCAACCACTGTCCCTGAGACCCTACAGAGGACTGGTATTTATGTGCACATGTTTGAGACACAGTACATTAATCACTTTAGCAACCCCAAACTTAGCTTTGGATTTTGGTGAGGCTGTGTCTGATTATAATACACCCATCCCCCATTTCGAGCACTGTTTCAGAGAACCTAATGGGTGTTGAATTTCTGGGACTTTATACTATATCTTCTATTTGAGACCTGATAATTCAGTCACGAAGTGCACAACTTGAAAGCTCTTAAGTATGAAATGGTGGCCACTCAAGCGAGTGAAACTGATCTAATGCTATGTCTGTGATCATAAATGAGCAGGAACAGCAGAGCGGGTCACTGGAGATGATCCAGGAATGATCGGTTTGGATAAAAGCATCTGCTGCCCTAGAGCTGGTCAGGACAGCCCGTCTGGAACCTTCCCTCAGCGCGCAGCTGTCCTCTCACATGCCTGTCATGTTACACACAAACAGCCCACAGTCACAGCACAGCCAGATCATTACAGAGTCCCAGGAGTCTGTCTGCTATACAGCAGGTGACTCATTAAAGAGCTATAAATGCTATATATAGGAACTATTTTACTGGGCCTGTCATTGAGCAAAACAACTCATGGAGCTAAATACAAGGACAGACCACATTCGACGACATCTCTGACAAATAACGTTCAGTAAAGAAAATCTTTTTTCATGACATTGTGCAACAAGGTTACTGTAAGTACTGGTCATTTAGCAGTCACTATTAGCTAATGCACATTTCAGTACAATTACTATGGACAAACATAGATGTTCATACATAGACTGTGCATTCAGCTGCTCCAGTTTTTTTAACAGCACTGCCATCTTAGAATGGTTTCAGAGCATAGAATAAAAATTATAATATAAGTTATATCATGAACTAAACATACATGTATTCTATAATATATACTGTATTTCATTATTTAAAGTTAATGGTTCGGCATTTAACTATTGATTGCAATATAAAAGCATTTAGTTCTGTCATGACAACTCTCAGAGAGTTTAGCATGGTAATATACATGGCAATGTTAATGTGTTAATGTGTTTGGTCTTGGCGGTACCTAGACTTGCTACTGCCAATACATCCACATACATGCTGCTGTGAGCGAGCATGTAGGAAACTTTTCTCTTCTTTAAAAAAAAAAAAAAGAAAAAAAAAAAAAAGTCGTCAAAACTCTGTAAATTATCTCTAAATTAACTACTTGGCTGTTATTTTAAGTATTATGACATAAATGACAAATTACAGTAATTTTACAGTATTTTTCTCATTTTTTTTTAAATTACATACAAATGTAAAATGACAAAAAAAAAATAATAATAATCTGCAATTAATACAATAATAAAATCATTAGAAGATAAAACGGTCAAATGACTGACTACAACAGTTGCCAAACAAACAAACAACAAAAAAACATAAAATTAAAGTAAAATCTACTTATTTAAATAAACTGAAAACTGTTGTTTTAGAGGTATTTCAAACACCTTTACAGTAAAAATAATTTAAAATAAAAATTAAAAAATGTCACATGACTGGCAGCAACAAAACATAAACACTGACAGATCTCTCTAGATCTCAGCATCTTCATTTATTACAATCCAGTCAGACTTTAATTCTTTCAGCTTCTTATTAAGTTAACTGAGGTTTACATGTTAATGTTTTAGTGAAAATAATAAAGTTTGAAGTCACTGTTGTAGAGATAAGTGTTTGCTTTAGTTGGGCTCTTGACTTTTAACATCAGTGTGTTTCTAAAGCATTTATTATTTGTACAACTTGTGAGATTACACTTTTTCAGATGAAACTGATTACTTATTGATGATGAGTCAATCATCATATAGTTTTAATGATTAGTTCAGCCATGAAATTCTATTTGCACTCTAATTGGTTCATTCATTCAATGTTCTCAGCCAATCAGGTTAATGTAATCATTATCGCGTGCCTATATTAACCGGATGTATTCTGCGTATGCTACGTCTGCGCGCCATACATATCCTCTTGCTAGCCCACCACCGCTCCAGCACCACCTGCCTAGATCTGCTTGTGGGGATCTTCCTCTTCCTCTAGCAACAGCAACAGCAGCAGCAACAGCATGTTCTTTTATTTTATGATCTGAGCATTTAGCCGACGCAAGTCTACTTGTTCCGCAGCAGCAGCATAGCAGATCTAGTCCACCAAGACCAAACTCATGTTTTTCTATTATTGTATTTTAGAGCTATGATAATGTAGAATTTATGAATCTAGATCTTTAGATTCCTGATGTGATCAATTAATCAGGTCACTGCATCTTATTTATTTATTTTCAAATAACAAATGTGCTTTAAAACACACACACAGTTACAGCAAGCACAGAAAAACTGACGTTGAAAACGCCAAGGGTCAAGAACCCAGCTAAAGCTAACGTGTAATTCCACAACGGACAAACTTTCAATAAAACATCAACATCTAAACCTTCTTAATCAGAGGTTTTGTATGAGCAAAAAAAAAACTGTAAAATATTCTAATTTATATTTACATGTTTTTCTTAAATATTTAGACCTGTTACTTTACAGGTGTTCTTTAGGATTATTGTTATGAAAACAGAAAACATGTGTGAACAAACGTAACCATCACTACATCAGCAGCTACACATTTACAGCATTTAAATAAAGCAACATGCAACAACATCAACATTTCCTGGTCCTCTCCTGGACTGAAGCACAGACTCATGTCGATGTCGAAACTCAGCAAACAGAAATCCTTTAAATCCCAACAGAACAATAAACAGATCTCTCTAGATCTGAGCATCTTCACTTATTACAAACCAGTCTGACAAACCAGTTTTTTCTTTAACATCCGCTTCTGCCAGTCATTGACTGCTTTTAAAACAATTATTCTCATTAATTGTAAACATTTGGCATCCTGTTCTGCCATGAATTTCGCCCTTTATTTTAAGTGTATATGAAATAACCCACATATATAACATACATGATTTACCCTGTAGCAGATCTATACAGGTGGAGCTGGGGAAGGTGGAGTGTTTCTAAAGTGTGCTGCAATTGCTACAGCAAGCACTAGCCAAAATTTCTAAATTTATTTCAGCACTGTAAAAATCATTGTGATTTTTATAGTGAAAGACTGTAATAATGCAACCATAAAATCTTGTCTAAACAGTTAACGGTAAGTTTCCACACTACAGTGAATAACTGTAATAGATCTAACCTTACATATAATGTAATTTTACTGTAAGGTACTGTTAAAATGTATGGTTTTTGGAGATGAAAAAGAACAATTTATTGTAAAAATTTACAGTGAAAAAAGGTAAATTGACATTCCCAGGATTCCCTGTGTGAGATTTCTCTTTTAATGTTTTGTTGATGTCTCTTCATAGTTTTTTCTTAGCACTTACGTACATTAGGTTTTTATCTTACATCTAATCTTGTTAAATAATATTTAGCCCTTTCACACGTGAGTTTAAAATATTCTAGCTGAGCCACCAGGGTGAGTTTTTTTAGGCAAACGTTATTTTAGAATGTATCACCATCTGTACATGATATCAATAAAACGTCGTCAGATTAATTTTCTAAGGATCATTACTGCTGCTTCCATAGACATCGGCGTGTATTTTACAAACTATACATTTATAGTTTTGCTGTGTATTTAAAAGTCTGAAACCTAAAATAAGCATTATATGATTGAAAACACTAAGTAGTTTCGATAATATGACAAGCGCTCCCCACATCTGTTCTTTCTCTGAGCCAGCCAAAGCACGAAAGCAGATTTGAATTCAGCAGTTGATCACGTGATGCACTGAATACACCGGTGTGATTGTACGCATTAAAGGGGTGCATTTTTATAGTGTTGTTTGTTACCACAGTGTTTATTATTCTGTGCACCTATATATACAGGTGCATCTCAATAAATTAGAATGTCATGGAAAAGTTTATTTCAGTAATTCAACTCAAATTGTGAAATTTGTGTGTTAAACAAATTCAGTGCACACAGACTGAATTAGTTTAAGTCTTTGGTTCTTTTAATTGTGATGATTTTGGCACACATTTAACAAAAACCCACCAATTCACTATCTCAACAAATTAGAATATGGTGACATGCCAATCAGCTAATCAACTCAAAACACCTGCAAAGGTTTCC
>JAHKKF010516484.1:0-13013 GCA_019740295.1 Labeo calbasu | reverse complement strand
ATTCAGCAAGGACACATTAAATGATCAAAAGTGACAGTAAAGACATTATATAATGTTACAAAAAGATTTTCGCATAAATGCTGTACTTTTGAACGCTATCAAAGAATCCTGAACAAAAAATGCATCAAAGTTTCACAAAAATATTAAGCAACACAACTGTTTTCAACACTGACAATGATAAAAATGTTTCTTGATCATCAAATGAGCATATTAGAATGATTTCTGAAGGATCATGTGACACTGGAGCCCGGAGCAATGGCTGCTGTAAAATTCAGCTTTGCATCAAAGGAATAAATTACATTTTACAATATATTCAAACAGAAAATAGTTCTTTTGAACAGTTATATTTTAAACTATTTTTACCGTAATTTTATTCAAACAATCTTTTTCAAAAACCCTACTGCCCCCAAAATTGTGGTCCTTTCCCAATCCTGTTACTCTCTCTCCTGTCACCTTAAACTCTCCTGTTAACATAGAAGGGTAAAAGCCCCAAAACATAACTTCGAAAACACAAAACACCTTATGTATGATACAAAAAATGCTGAAACCCATAATTCTGATGTGCAAACAGTCTTGGCATCTGCCTAACAGACTGAAAAGTTTCTGTAGCTCAACTGGTGAGAGTTTGAGTTTGAGTTTAGTTTAGTCACAACTTTTTTAACCCCAATGGACCAATTACAAGTACTGTGCTGATACAAGAGAAAAAATACAATGTTAAAAACGTACTGGAAAAATAAAATAAAATATAAAAAATAAAATAAAGTAAAAAAAAAAGAAAAGAAAAGAAAATGCCTAATTTTGGGGCAACAACCCAGGAGCCGAAAGACTTTCCTGCCAAATGGAGGCCATTAAAATGGCAGCCCTAGCTCTGAGATCATAAGAGAAGGACAATCCTGGCGTTAATGGTGAACCTGAAGGTGGGCCGGTATAGTCACAGCCCCGCATGCTGTTGTTTGTCCCCGCTGTGTTTGAGTTGGGTGATCTTTCCACTCTGCTGACTGCTGAGTGATTGATGATTAGACGCTTTCCTTCCAATGTCTAACACGATTAGAGTGAAGGTCATACTTAATTCTTCAACAACAACCACCACAACTATCATCAGCAGTGTGTGTGATGGTTTCAACAGAGCACTCTGTCAAATGCGGCGCTCGGGCTGATCCGGCTATAGCACGACGGCTTTCCAAAATGGCTTTTTGCCTCTCCATCCCTCCATCCTTCTCTCATTTTTCCTTTTCCCAGGGCCTTTTCTCTTCATCTCCAGAGAATATGATTTGTCATGGTGACTGAGAGAGAGAAAGAAAGAAAAAATGTTTACTCCGGGAGGAAAAAAAAAAAGAAAAGTCCCTAACGCCCCTTAATGTATTCTTTTAAAAGAATCGACGCAGTGGCACAGAAAAAGATTAATTTATCACGCCATCAAGCACAGGAACCACTGTTGAGAGGAATGGGTGTAAATTGCAAGGCGATGACAATGCCTGCGTTACAGATGGATTTCTCTGTCTGCGTCTTCTATTGAGAAGGGGTGGAGGGTATGGGGAGAAAGGGGGGTGAAAAGCAATTTCGTCAGCGCTCGTCAAAACTTTCAGACGGGGGTAATTTTGATCCATTAGCTCACCTCCGTTCGCCTCCACCAATTCTCCACGTTTCACTTTTCTCTGCTTAAGATCTCGCCGCAACACACAGTGAAAGAGAGAGAGAAACTCCCTGTGGCCATAAATGCATCTGTTTTTCATAACAACATACAGGTCCCATATACCCAACCACCACAGATGCGTCTACTCTCCATAAAAGCTGATTAAGTCATTGTTATATGTCTGAAATTACAAGAGACACCACACAGCATTAACCTGACAGATTTCTCACTTACACTTTCCTTGTAGTGAGGTTATTCAGCCAATCAGCGGAGGAGCCTATAAGAAAAGAGACAGAGTTATGCGCTCATGAATATTTATGTGGGGTTATCAGGGAATAGGTACAAAGGAGGTTTACTGATCACACAAATCCAAAAGCTTCTCATTAGAAGAGCGTCTCTTTAAGTGCATCCCGAATGTTAATGGCAGGTCTATGTTTGAATATTAGCCGAACTAGGATAAATCACCGGTTCATTACGGCGAAAGCATACGCCATTAGTGCGAAAAGCACTCGGTGTTGTTCTAAATATATTATTATTTGAGATAAACAAGCCCCAAAAATGGCAGAACCCCTTTTATGTTCCGGAAATTAATTCCCATTTCTTTTTAAATCCTTCCAGACCTTTAGTTTTGGGTCGCCTGATTATCATCCTTAATAAAAATAATCTCACGAATTAGCCTGTTTTCATTTCTCGCCATAGCAACCGCTGCCTGGGATTTAAGCGAGAAATCTCCCATCGGGCCGAGCGCACACCAGGTAATGCCGCAGCAGCGGCGGATTGATAAGGACTAGAGAGAGTGCCGCCATTATCTGCGAGGAGCGGCGTGTGTGAAGGATTAGCACGGATCAAGCTTATCCCGGGCTCGGCTGGCCAGCCGGAGAAGCTCTTCCGCTCTTACCTCAGCGCTGCCCTGGGAAAACGGCCCTGGCTCCTTATCCCGACAGAGGGAAGCTTACAGGCTATCACACTTCCTCTGGTCAGCGCAATCCAGCACGAAGAGGATGGCGAGGGTGAAAGAATTACTCAGCAGGGCCTGATATGTCTCCGGCTGGCCTGGAATACGCCACAGTAAGGATTATGCAGGGATTTCTGGGAATGAGAGCGAAATGTAGCGCTATAGAGGAAGCACATGATGCTTCGGATGTATAGAAAGAGAATAAAATCCGTTTTATTTTTTTCCCCAAATTCTGTTTTTTCCATTTGAATTTTACTAGACTTTGTTTTAATGGTTAAATTAAATTTTATTCATCAAAAAGTTTGTCTAATTAATGAAATAATGAACTTAGACAATTTAAAAGCAATTTTAAGCAAGTTTAACAAAAATTAAATTTTTAGGGCGCTTTTTTCAATTTTTACCAAATTCTGATTTTCATTAAAAAAAAAATAATAATAATAATTTATTATTATTATTTATTTATTTATTTTTTCAGAAATATAGTGTTGTGTATTTCATTTGTCAGGTAAATAAATTCTGGTAAATAATTTTTCTGATAAACATTGCAAAAGTCATATGATCATTCTTCAATGTACTATAACCTCCAAGAAACACTTCATATGTGGCCGCTCTCAAGTACAAGGGGCTTTCCCTGCCATTAATGCTTGGACTATTTACACTGCACACGTCTGCGGTGCATTATGGCTCCGAAATGGCCACTAGAGCTGATCGCAGCCACTCTAATCAATGCTTATGTTTACACCAGCTGTCCCACCAAAACCGCAAATGTGACACATGCTTCAGTATGTGTGTACACTTAAAAAAATGCTGTTTTTTTTAACTCAAATCCTGGGTTCAGCTCGTTGGGTCATTTTATTGGGTTGTTTTTAATATTTTTACCCAGGTGCTGGGTTATTTTTTTAACCCAAATGCTGGGTTCAACTTATTGGGTCATTTTATTGGTTTATTTTTAAATATTTTTTACTCTGGTACTGGGTAATTTTTCTGTAACTAAGTTTCTGGGTCATTTTTTATGCTGGGTTTTTTTTCTACCCGACCGCTGGGTTGAGCCTGTCTCTGACAAAACAACCCAGCTGCTGAGTTACAGTCAGTCAGAGTGCAGGCTTTTGAGCTCTACCGGAGAGCGGTTCTCAGCACAGCTGATTTGCACTTCTTCAGCGAAATAAAGGTTTGTATACATTTTATTTCATTTATAAAGTCTTTGCTTTCTGTAAATTTTATTATTTTACGCAACGCAACATAAGGACGAGATGTCAGTCAGCTGTGTCAGAAGCGGTTGTTTCGCAGGATGGAAACGCCTTTTGTCTTGCATAAAATAAATGGGTTTTAATTGTTATTGTACTGAGTTTATTCTTAAAATATGTTCTCTAATGTCAGTACTGTTAGTTTATGGGCAGTTTTTAGAGTCAGTCATGGCATCTTTCAGCTACGAGTGAAACCCAAGGCCGCAGTCTGAAGTTCGCAGTTACCCCGGCGAACAGCAGCCCTTCACCGGCTCAGATTTCAGCGACACCGGCACGAGAATTAGCTCTATATTGGTAAAAAGCGATTACAGAGAACGGTTGAATAAATTCAAATTCTACTTTTAAATGTTACATTTCTTTATGTCTAAAATGTTTGTTAAACGAGTTTAAATGTATGTAATATTTTAAACTATGCTGTATTCACCAAAATAAATTCAATTCGTCTAGTATTTTGTCCATGTGTTCTTGCTTAATAATAAATGTTCATCTTTTGATTATTGCAGTTGCCTCTAGCAGTTCTGTGTTTTTATAAGTTCCAGCAATATAATTATTTTTAAACAATAGTTGACTTAAATAAAATAACCCAGCATGTTTGGTAAAAAACATTTAACCCATCCAGCTGGGTCAAAATAATTTAGCATATGTTCTGTCCAATATTTACCCAGCGCTGAGTTGCCAAACAAAGTTGGGTTGTTTTTAACCCAGCATTTTTTAGAGTGTAGTAAAAGAACGTGCATCTGTGCCATTCATTCACACACAGACACGTAGAACATGGAGGATTCATATTTAAATAGTATTTTGCGTCTAATATTCACAGACACTAGTGCATATCGGATTTTGATTGAAGTTTATTGACCTACGTTTCATTTATTCATCCAGAATTTGGCAAATTCCGTGACAATTCCATTTTTATGACTGGATTCCGCATTTCCGCAGTGCGGAAATCACAGGGTTATTGTTTATTCATTAAACAATTTCAGGCCTATCGGTTTCATTTTAATAGCATTCAAGACTGTTCTCAATTCCACCTACAGTGTGAAATGGAAAATGATTTTCCGTCGACTCATTATAAGATTATTTATGTTAAATTAGCGAAGTGGAAAAAAAGGACGATAAAAAAAAAAAAAAAAAAAATTAAATTGCATGGAAATTTTGTCAGGTGTTCCAAGGAAAGAAATGAAACGGAGAGGAGGGGAGTTAATAAAGAAAACATGTTGTCAGTTTGCAATCTCTCCCACTTCAAACATAATTCAATTTCCGCCATGAAAGGAGATACAGCTTTTAATTAAATTTGTTTTAGTTTTTTTTTTACTAAGGTGCAATAGGTGAGAGACCTCAATTATAACATTCTAATTAAAAAAAAGCACACATGCACAAATAAATAAATAAATAAATAAATGTACAAAATGGAGAAGGAAACTTGAGACGCCTATGAAGTCGCCACTATCACATTGCTCATATAAGTGGAGGAGAGAATCGAAAATTGAAAGTGACAGTGGAGGCTTTGGAAGGCAGCATTTGATTTCCAAATTATCATATTTTCTCAGTCAATAATGAAAAGCTTTTGATAGCTCCTCAGTAGCTGCGCCGACAGCCTTTAATAAGATAGGACCAGTGAAGCAAGGGATAGTGCTGAACACAGCTCTGTCTGTACACGCGCATATATGTGTGTGTGTGTGTATAGCTCAGGTTACGTTCCTCGCAGGTCTAAGATTACAGAGTCTTGGTTTTTAATATCTAAGGCATGAAATGGAGATGCCATTTGGTTCTTGATTAGACTTATAGCAGCTTGAGTATGAGAAATAATTTGATTTCGTTTACGGCCGACGGCTGCTTTGCGGTAACCTCGTCTGGGGTCACGGCCGCCTCTAAAAACAGCTACCGAAAAGCATCTCCATCCCCCAAAATGCCACGTCGGAGATGCTTGTCAACACAAAGGGCTGAAGATAAGCTATAACCCGCGGCACGTAAATGAATTGTAGCGTTTTTAGGGCGAGCACCCCTCATTGATTTGTGAATGTAATCTCCGGTGATGAGCCGTAGAAGGTGAGCGTTTGCATACTGCAGTGATTACGGGCCTAGCCGTTGCTGCACACTTCATTAGGCAGGGCCGACGGTGAAGCTCGACGGCAGTCTCGGGGATAATTGTCTGAGAGGGGGGTCAGAAGAAATGTTGCAGGTCTCGGGCAGACGGTCTCAGCGAAGGCCCGCAGGTCTGCTGGAGGGGCCAAAGAGCAGCAGGGAGTGATTTATCAGGGGAGGCTTCATTCATGATGAGAGATCTCTCGCCTAGCTTAGAAGAACCGAACGTGACTTGCGGCATCGACAGGGTGCTATGCACTGGCTTACAGGAAAACAGACTTTTTTTAATCTTAAAGTTTGTGACACACTTCAAGGATGAGATACTGAGATGTGACTCAGTGATGTCGCTCTGTAAAAAAACAAAAAAAAACCCCATGAATTATTCATGGATTACCTCAAGTCTGCAGGGATGTGTACTCAGAAATATGCTAATATTAACTGACTTGTCAATTTCACAGACTTGATGTATAGTAATCATAAAAAAAACGGACAATGCAAGCACATCTGTAACGCTAAACAGGTGGGCGTTGGAAATTACATGATAAAAGTCTAGTGTAAACTCTGTGACAGAGGGGGGTGGTGAGAAAAGAGACAATTTTTGTGTTAACTTGTATATTTATGTACACGTATATGTTTCTCGTCCCACTGTGAACGATTCACTGGAGCATGTTATTTGACAGAAGAAAGTTTGTCTTTGTTAGTTTTTCTTTTTGATATAAATTCCAATACTTTCCCACCAGCATTACTATTGTTGACTAAAATTAAAACAAACTTAAAAAAGTGTTTGGTAATTACAATATAGCTTTTGTATGAGTGATTTTAAAAAGAGTTTTTAATTTTCCTAGGTAAATAAAGGTTGAATGAGTGAAAGCTGAAATAATATGAAACATAAATATTAGATATAAAACTAAAACAAGAACATACAATTAAAATTAGAAATGCTGCTTTGGAAACTAACTGAAAAAAACAAACAAACAAACAAACAAACAAACAAAAAACAATTTGCTGGGGCATGTTATTTGACAGAAAAAAAGAGTTTGTCTTTGAAAGTTTTTCTTTTTGATATAAATTCCAGTACATTTCCAACCAGCGTTATTATTCTTAACTTAATTTAAAACGAAAACTATTAAAAATATTTTTTTTAAATAAAATGACAATAAAGCTCTTGTAAAAGAGATTTTAAAAAGAGTTTTAATTTTCCTGGTTAAAAGGTTAAATGAATGAAAGCTGAAATAATACCAAATATAAAATATTAGATTTTAAAAAAAGTAAAATTAGATGAACTTAAAATTAGAAATCTTGCTTTGGAAACTAAAAAAAGGTTCGCTGGAGCATGTCATTTGACCAAGTTTGTCTTTGTTAGTTTTTCTTTTTGATATAAATTCCAATACTTTCCCACCAGCATTACTATTGTTGACTAAAATTGAAACAAACTTACAAAAAGTTTTTGGTAATTACAATATAGCTCTTGTATGAGTGATTTTAAAAAGAGTTTTTAATTTTCCTAGGTAAATAAAGGTTGAAAGAATAAAAGTTGAATGAATAAAAGCTGAAATAATATGAAACATAAATATTAGATATAAAACTAAAACAAAAACATACAATTAAAATTAGAAATGCTGCTTTGGAAAGTAACTGAACAAACAAACAAACAACAACAAAAAGACAGAAAAAAGTCTCTTTGATAAATTATAAATTCTGAAACCTTTCTAACCAGCACTACTATTCTTAACTAAAATTAAAACCAAAACTATTTAAAATAGTTTTCAGCTAATTACAGTAAAGATACAATTTTAAATATAGTTTTAATTTTCCTAGTTAAATAAAGGTTGAATGAATGAAAGCTGAAATAAAACAAAGTATATATATTAAATTAAAAAACTTTTAAAAAGTAAGTTTAAAATGAAAGTAATAAAATAATTTATAAAATTTAATGAAAGCTAAAGAAAAGAACAGAAAGGAAAAGAACATTTAAATTAGAAATGTTTTCTTGTAAACTAACTGAAAAAAGTATGCTTAAAATTAAAGTACTAATATTAATAAAACTAAAACAAAAATAAAACCAAACAGAATTGAAATGAACAAAACAAAAATAATTCATAAAATGTACAAGAATTAATAAAAATGACAAAAGCACAAAATTACAACAATTGTAACAGAAAACCTCACTGAATATATGAAACTAAAAGATTCAAAACAATAATAAACAAACTAATTAATTAATTAAAAAAAAAGTTTGTATTTATTTGTTTATATATATATATATATATATATATATATATATATATATATATATATATATATAAATTCCAATAAATTCCCATCAGCATTACTATTGTTAACCAAAATTAAAATAAAACTATTACAAATTTTTCAGTTTTTATTTTCCTGGTTAAATAAAGATTGAATAAATGAAAGTAAAAAAAATAAATAAATAAATACAAAAAAATGAATTAATTAAAATTTAAATGAGAAATGTTGCCTTGTAAAATGAAAGCACTAAAATGACTAAAACAAAATAAAGCTAAATAGAAATGAAATGAACAAAAACAAAAGAATTCATAAAATTTACAAGAATTTTAAAATTACAAAATCAAAAAAAAAAAAAAGTAACAACAAACGTAACAAAAAAAGTGAAAATATAAAACTAATATATTCAAAATATTAATAAACAAACAAATTAATTAATAACAAAAAAGTTTTCTGTAATTACAATAAAGCTCTTGTAAAAGCGAGTTTTTATTTTCCTAGTTAAATAAAGGTTGAATGAATGAAAGCTGAAATAAAACAAAGCATATATATTAAATTAAAAACTAAAAAAAGTGTGTTTAACATGAAAGTACTAAAACTAAAACAAAAATAAAGCTAAACAGAAACGAAACTAATTCATAAAATTTTTAAGAATAAATAAATGAATAAAAATTACAAAAGCACAAGCAAAATTCCTAAAGTGTAACCTAGAAGTAAAAAGAAAATGAAAATATAAAATATTAATAAATATTATAATAGTACATAAATAATACTAAAATAACAGTGGATTATGTTATTTCATGGAAGCAAAATTGACTGCAAACAATTTTCATGTTGGATTTAACCCATTAACGCCCAGTTTTCACCTAAGATGTAATAAATAAATAAATGCAAATAATTCTATATATTTATTTATTTATTATATAAAGATGCAGTGTTTAGGTATAGTTTTCAATAAATAGTAAGTAAATAGTAAGCACATCTCGTTATATAGAAACACCACAAAAACTCATTTTGATCATCACGTCATTAAAAAACCCGTAATGACTTCAAAACAAAACCAAAGACTGAAGAAAACGGTTGTTTAGTCTCATTCATGCGATTACAATGAATGGAAACTGGAGCTTTCAAACTTCAAAAGTGACCTTAAAAGTATCACGAAGTGGTCCGTGTGACTCATGCACAATATTCAAAGTGTTCTATGGTCATACTATAGTTTTGGTTTAAAAACAGTACAAAGTGTAGGTGTTCAATGTGTATTTGATCATTTGACAATGTTTTTTCTTTCTTCGTAAGACTATAGTGCATGAGTCATATTTACCACTTTTATAATGCTTTTAAGAGGCTTCTGAGCCTTGTTTGAGCTTGAAAGCTCTAACCTCGGTTCACTGCAAGGAAATAAGCTAGTAGTAAATCAGTAAGAAAGTACTTCGTGAAAAGCAGAAGTAAAAAGGTGGTTTGTGTTCAAATGGACAAAACACGTCAAAGCAGTCCCTCTGAAGAGATTACTAAAGCACCACCTTGACCATCTCACCATCCCGGCAAGGACGTCAAACAATCAGTACGAGCCCAACTGTTAATGGCCGCATAAACATTATTGATGCCTCCAACTGCTGATGATTTATGAGGCCAAAACTACATTACATGTGTAAGAGAAAGGCTCATTAGAATTTGCCTTCTACTCGCTGACAGAAACTACGCATTTATGAAAAGCAGCCAGTGCCCTGTCCTTCCTACTAACCTTTCTCTCGCACAGTGAGACAAAAGAACAGAGGGAGTGATAGGGAGAGAACGAGAGAGGGATAGACTCGGAGAGGATCTAACATTTAAAGACAGCCCGGCAGTGGGAGGCTGCGTCTTATCGCACGCATAGACTGTCAGGGCATCTCTGACCCTCTCATTAGATATGCAAGCGCATTAGCCGGGACGGCTGTCTGCTAAAGGTCAGGCAGGGAGGATGTTGGGACGCGTGGAAGGAGAGGCACAATCTTCAGCCTCACCCCTTTGAACTTCAATCACTCCGGCCAGCGCTTAATAGGCCTCTGGGGAGGTTCAAAGCGAGCGAGATGGTGGAGGGAGGGAAAGAAATGTAAAGGGACATCACGCTACCTTGACATTTTAATTAAGACTCTCCCATTAACATGCACGGAATTGTGGGGAAAAAAGACACCTAATGTAAATTCATGAAATACTGGGAACTACGCCGTAGATGGGCTCCTTTTTTTGTAAACATGAACCATGAGCTGAACGGGAAAAATTTTTGGAAAGAAGCGATGAGAAAAAGGAAAGTGGAAACTTTGGCGACCATTTTTAGCATTATTTGAGCATATATTTTCTTTTTAGACATAATCAGAAACCCATGGACTCCACACCCACAGATGCTAAGTAAAAATAAAATTAAAATAATAATAATAATAATAATAATAATATATAAAAAAATACTACTAATAAAAATAAAATAAAACACACTCAGTTTTTTTTTTAATTATTTTAGAATCAACTCACAAATAAATAAATAAATAGGGTTTTAAAATTTTTGATGCCAAAGATCACCAAAAACGATATTTGCATTGTGACTAAAATAATAAATAAATAAATAAATTTGTGTGTGTGTATATATATATATATATATATAATACAAATAAAAAACAAAATAAAATTGAATTTGTAAATTTGTTTTAACAAACAAACAAACAAACAAATACATAAATAGGGTTTTCAAAATTTTGTCAAAAATCACCAAATATGATATTTTATTTTATTGTGACTAAAAAATAAAATTTCATGCGTGTATAAATTAAAAGTAAATAAATAAATAAATAATAAAATAAATATTAAAACTTATTTTTTATTTGTTTTAGAGTCAACTCACACATAAATATATACATATAAATAAATAAGTAGGGTTTTCACATTTTGATGTCAAAGATCCCCAAAAATGATATTTGCATTGTGACTAAAATAATAAGCTTTGTGTGTGTGCATGTGTGTGTGTATAAATAAATAAATAATACAAAAAAAATTTTATTAATTTATTTTAGTCAACAAATAAATAAATAAATAAATTGGGTTTTCAAACTTTTGCCAAAAATCCCCAAATATGATATTTACATTGTGATTAAAAGAATGAAAATTAATGTGTGTTTATATATTAAAAGTAAATAAATAATAAAAAAAAATGAAAACAAAATAAAATAGAATTTTTAAATTGGTTTTAGAGTCAACTCACACATCAATAAAAAATTACATGAATAAAAATAGAAAGTAATAAAATAAAAATAATGTAAAATAAAATAATTTTTTTTATTTCTTTTGGACATTCAAATCACTAAAAAAAGAGGGTTTTCAAGCTTTTTGATGCCAAAGACAATATTTGCTTCTATCCTGCTTCTTATTTCCTCATAATGACTACTGTTTCAAAAGACTAATGCAAATAAAATAAAATAAATTAAGTTAAATGCAATAATTTCATACGTTTTTTAAAGGTCATTCACAAAAGTCTGAAATCCCTGCATTACAGGACTGAAATGAACAACCAAGAAACTGCCACACTTCACTTAACGCCACAAAAAGGACACACAAACTCATGTGCATGAAAAAACTCTCAAATACGAGCATATCG
This sequence comes from Labeo calbasu, assembly GCA_019740295.1. Taxonomy (NCBI): domain Eukaryota; kingdom Metazoa; phylum Chordata; class Actinopteri; order Cypriniformes; family Cyprinidae; genus Labeo; species Labeo calbasu. The sequence goes on along the minus strand of JAHKKF010516484.1, from coordinate 1,227 downwards.
CCTTCTACTTTTCTAGAAATTACGGTTGCACCTTGGACACTGAACTCAATAGACTTTCCTTTAGTTCCTATTTTGACAAATCCCATCTTGAGCTATGAAGAAAGAAGCAGGTATTGATCCAGGGGGCACCTAATTTATCACACAGCCTGAAATCCTGAAAAAAAATATTTGACCAAGGGGGTTATTCAATACCATTTTCTCCATCTATCCGCAGAATTAAACCAGGCTTTTTTTCTAGCAAAAAGTGAGTGATGACAGCTGTCAGACAGATGAGATTTGTGACAGAAATTCTCTCTCTCTTTTTCTCTCCTTTCCTCTCCACTGGCTTCATTTTCAACATGAATAGACTTTCAGGCACCAGGCTATTGACACAGAGATATGCGCACAGTGCCGTTCAAATGTACAAGAAATCCCACACATGGAACAGTATCAAAGCAATTACCTCTTACTATAGAGCACTACATGAAAGCACGGGCTAAAGTGCTCTCCATCCATTCCAAACTAAAGATGCATAGAAGAAATCGTGGCTCCCCTTGTGTGGTAAGACTCACATTTGTACAGACACGACGGCCCAAGCTGCTCGAATCAAAGTGTTGGGCATCTGCAAAATTTTTGCATCAATACATAGAATCCATTGAGAGCCACACTAAAACCTTGTTGCTCTGTGTTTGCTTGGGTGATCTAGGGATTGCTAAGATGTTGCTAAGTGGTTACTAGGGTGTTTTGCGTGACCAAGTCAAAAGATCCCACCATCAAGTCTATGCAATACGATATTTTGGAGATATGCTTTCAGAAGACTAGTCATACAATAAAATATGAAATAAAGTAAAGTAAAGCAAAGAAATAAAGTAAAATAAAACATTTTTCATTTGTTTAGAGAGTCAAATCACTTTAAAAAAGGGGGGTTTCAAACTTTTAGATGCCAAAGAATGTCAAAGACAATATTTGTCTCTATTCTGCCTCTTATTTGTTTACAGTGATTGCTGCTTTCAAAAGAAAAATAATAAAAGAAGATAAAATAAAATAAAATAATAAAAAATCATTGTGTTAGAAAATCAAATCACTGAAGCTAAAGATCCACAGATATGATATGTGCATTGTGAGGGACTATTTCTAATAAAAAAGAGCAAAACAAAAGCTAAAGCAAAAGAAACAGCAAAAAACAAAACAAAAAAAAAGTAAAAAACAAAGCAAAACAAAAACAAAAACTAAAAGTAAAAAAAAAAA
>JAHKKF010516483.1:5384-18531 GCA_019740295.1 Labeo calbasu | reverse complement strand
AATTTGGAAAAAAAAAATAGGGCCCTGTTTTTGCATGCAACTATGTATTTGCTACAGTTATAAATACATCTTCAGATTTATTATTTTATTTGTCTAACGTATTTTTGTAAAGTTATAATTTTGTTATAATACTTTGATATGTTTGCTATTTGCAGTGATTACTATTTACTATTGTTCATAGTGTGACAAGGTCTTTAACCCCCAGTTTAATGCCCCGAACCCCATCCAGGTTCAACCACCTGTGTCTAACAAAATCTTATGTGAGCATGATGTGAGCTCCCACCCAACACCACTAGCCCCTGATGTTTTGGCATCAGCCCCGGATGTTTTAAAATCCTAGAAACGCCCCTGTATGTAGCATATATCAGATGTATCAAATATCAACACTGGTATAAACAAAGATATCTATTGGTACAGTATGTGTCACATAAATAAAAATGCGTAATCTTTTTCAAAAGCCTCTGGTTTCACCATCCACAGTACAACGCGAAAACAGGAAAATACGATCAAAACGCTCAGTTTTCCTTGACAAAAAACGCTGTCTCAGTGTGAAGGGAATGCCAAAAACAGTGAGAAAAAGATTCAAACAAAAAAGTATTAGTTTGGACAAAGAACCAGGACCATCAACACCACATTTTCCAGTTTGAATGGATTTTAGTACTTCTTTATTCATTGCATCACCTGTACAATTTTCAGCACACCTGGAGAGACAACATGCAGACCTATCAGCCGCATATGCACATGGACACTCTTTGCTGTTCATGCAGTCAACTTAAGTCAGACTGTTGTCCTGTCTGGCTGTGAATGCTTGTGGAGAAAGAGTTTCAAACTGGCAATGTGTGGGCAGGCTACGGTGAGCAGAAAAGATCCGTCTTGGCATTTCACGCTTGTTGTTTTCTCCAAGCAGCCTCAAGCACGCTGCTTTCCTGATGTGATGTATTCAGGGAACACCGAGTGGAGTTTGGGGACAGGTGTTGGAACGCTGGGTGTCTGTCCCGGGGCTGTCTCGTACAACTGCAAGGTCAGTCTGAGGACTGCACAGTCTAGTTAGTCCCTGTAGACTGCTGCTGGTCTGACACGACTGGAAAATGCATCGATAGCTCAATAGCTATTTTTCCTGTTTTCATCCAGCAACTTAAATATTCATTATCAAATGCTTCTTGGCCGATGTCTCACTCACAGTGTCAACGTGCTTCTCAAGGGAGGGTTGTAGGCAAACATGCATAATACATGTGAAGTGTAATCTCAAGTCAGTAACACATTGGAACTCACTCCATTCGTCCTCTGGCTTTGGACGAGACCGCAGGCTCTGGCATTGGGCCGCATTCTTGCTTAAGAGATATTTGCTAGGATGTACTCAAGTGTAAATGTGATCATAAAATAGTCTCTCAGAAGGACAAGCAGTCAAGCATCAAATGTTTCTTACAATGATTAATTTATTTCTCAAAAATATATATATATATTTAATGATGATGTTCATTTTTATATAATAGTTTATATTAAAAACATTTTATTTTGTTTCATTGTGTTTTCATTAATTGTATTTTTTTTTATCAATTTATATTTGCAAAACATGCATATTTAATTTAGTGTATTTATTTATTTAATTCTGTGCATGCACAAGTTTTTACTCCCAATATGCATAAAACAATTTGTTTTGTGAAAGAAAATACAGTTGGAGTCAAAAGTTTACATACTCCTTTCAGAATTTGTGAAATGTTCATTATTTTACCAAGATAAGAAGGGTAGTTGTTCATGAGTCCGTTGTTTGTCCTGAACACTTAAACTGCCCACTGTTCTTCAGAAAAATCCTTCAGGTCCCACAAATTCTTTGGCTTTTCAGCATTTTTGTGTATTTATTTTGAACCCTTTCCAGCAATGACTATGATTTTGAGATCCATCCTTACATACTGAAGACAACTGATGCTTCAGAAGGGAAAACAATGCATTAAGGGGGTGAAAACTTTTGAACAGAATGAAGATATGTACATTTTTTTTTTTATTTTGCCTAAATGTCATATTTTTTTCATTTAGTACTGCCCTTCAGAAGCTACAGAAGATACTTGCATGTTTGCAAGTTAAATTTACCCTGATCTTCAAATACAAAAAGTTTTCACCCCCTAACTCTTAATGCATCATTTTTCTTTCTGGAGCATCAGTGAATGTTTGAACCTTCTGTAACAGTCAGTGTTGCCAAGTCCATGCTTTTCCCGCGAAATTGGGTTTCTTTAATACTGTTGCCGCGGGTTGTTTTTCATGTCTGCGGGTTGAAGCGATTCTGATAATGTGATATTTAATTACTAAAATTACAATTTTGCCAGGGGAACCTTGCCAAAAAACGTGGATTTTACCACCCGGAACACAATTTTTACCAGGGGAACCCTTCCAAAATACGAATGGGCTAGTTTTATGGTAGTTTTGAATATTGCGCTTGGGCAGGTTTTATTGTGAAAACCTGGCAACCCTGGAAATAGTTGCATATGAGTCCTTCAGTTGTACTCAGTGTGAGAAGATGGATCTCAAAATCATACAGTCATTGTTGAAAAGGGTTCAAATACACAAAAATGCTGAAAAAACAAAGAATTTATGGGACCTTAAGGATTTCACAAAACAAAAAAACAAAACACAGCTGTGGATCATTCAGGTAACAACACAGTATTAAGAATCAAGTGTATGTAAACTTTTGAATGGGGTCATTTTTATAAATTCAAATATTTTCTCTGGTGGACTATATGTAAATGTCTATAATGTGAAATATTTAGGTCAGTACTAAAAAAAATAACAGACATTTTGTATGATCCCTCTTATTTTGGTAAAATAATTAACATTTTGCAGATTCAGCAAGGTGTATGTAAACTTTTGTCCTCAGCTGTAGATAGATCATCATGATAACTGGCACCTTAACTGATGAATTATTGAAACATCAGATAAAAATAACAGGTAGAAATGTATTTATGGTTAACTGAAGGGTTTAAATATATGATTAACTGATATTTAGCAATATGATGTAAATTAAACTCAAGCATCTTTATGATCAATATAACGCACCTGTAGGGGACGCTAGTGGCGTCTACAGTATTCACTACTAAGTGAACATGGCAGGCTTTCTGTTGCTGTCAGAGCGTTCGCTGTAGGCTTTGATACCCCTCGTGTGATTGGCTGTGGAAGTGGTGGGCGTGGTTTCAACAGCGCTTGGTTTATATAGGGCAGGAAGCGCTCAACCACAGAGAAACAGAAGGCTTGAGGAAAGTGAGCGAGGGCTGATGTAGGGTGCTTAGAGAAGACAACAGTGAGAGCTGTTTGTAGTATTTTTCGTACAGGACGGGTAGACCAAAGACAAAACACCTCTCCAAAATGCTTTGCCATGTAACGCGACCGGACGCGGTGGTGATGGAGATTGAAGTGGACGCTAAGGCGAACGGAGAGGACTGTCTAAATAAGGTAAGATGATGAATGAAAGTCTCAATGTGAAATTGATGTGATGTTTGTTATTAATTGGTATTTTATACCATCAGCTCTCGTGCATTATTACATATAGAAAACAAGCACAAATGTTGAAAAACAAAAGCTGTCGCCTGAGCGCAGAATGAATGAGTTTATACGAGGCACATGGAAACTTGATATCAACATCAGTCTGTTTAGGTCTTAGATTTCACGCGTTTATTTGTGTAAACATGCCCAATTATTTTTAGCATGTTCTTAAAGCATTATTAAGTCTCATTCGATCATTTCTTTCGTTAGATCATGCAGACAAATAATCAAATGTTAGGTTCTATATACAGTTACATTATTCCAGAACAGACAAATTTTTTTTGCATGATGATTAACAGATGCAGAGTGTTGTATGTAGACGTTCACGTTATCATTTTCAGAGAAAGAGATATTTGCATACTCTAAAACAATAGTGTGTGCATGTGTGAAGGCATGCTTGAGGTTACTAGAGTTCATTCGCTTCAGCAGCAGATGTTTGGCTCATGCATTGAGATACTACACCTCCTTCAACGTAAATGACAAAGTGAACTGTTTTTAAACACCTCAACTTTTATAATTAATTTTAAGGACATCTCTGAAGTTGCACAAAACTCAAACGTTTTAGTCTTTAGAAAACAGACATAAAATTTTAGCTGAGTGTAACGTTGCGTTCTCATGACGATGTGGAGGCTTAAAATAGTGAATTAATTCGCTTGCGTAAGCATGTCATCTCAGGATATTTTCATGAACTGTACAAACTATAGCATAGTGCACTAAAGGCGTCATTTTGCCTCGCTGGACTTGCCCTTTAAAGGGATTTTTCTCGCCTCTATTACGTAAGACTCTTAAAAATAATCGCCTCAGACTCTTGATAAAAACAAAACAATGAAAATGTAACTCCTTGTTTGTTTGTTTCTTTTTGTCTTGATTTCTTCAAATAAACCACAACATTTTCATCTTAATCTTAAAAGTATTTCCAACCGGCTTCAGCACTCCTGGCTGCAATTTTCAAGCAGTCTTGAGGAGTTTGTTTGGCTGCTTCCGGTGTGTTTGTGGGTCCCCAGAAACAGGTTTGAAGACCTCTGGGTTAAAGAAATCGTTCATCCGCAAATAAGGATGAGTAAACAATGACAAAGTGTCATGTAAAAAAAAAAAAAAAAGCAGAATATGACTAATGTAACACACAAAAGATGATGTTAGGCAGAATGTCCAAGGTGCGCTTTTTAACAAATTAGTTAAATTATGATGTTTAACAAAGTGTGAATCTTTCTTTGTTGCTGACAGGTATGTCGGAAGTTAGGAATAATTGAGGTGGATTACTTTGGGCTGCAATTTTCTGGCAGCAAGGGAGAAAACCTGTGGCTGAACCTGAGGAACAGAATCTCCCAGCAGATGGACAATCTCACGCCCTGCAGACTACGGCTCAGAGTAAAGTTCTTCGTGGAGCCTCATCTTATTCTGCAGGAGCAGACGAGGTATGTTGATCACACAAAAACATGTATTACCAAACACAATAAATAGACATTATTTGAGGAAGTTTTGACTGGGAATGTTTCATCATCGTCTGTGAGTACAGATAGTTTTAAACTTCCTTTTCAATACGGTGAGAAAATATTTCACCAGAATTTCAGTAGAATAATGACAGGAAGAAAGGCAACTGCGCATGTGGGTGTACGAATGTGTTATAATATTGGAAGCAAAGCCATTTCTCTTGCATTCACTGCGTCTAATGTGAATTCCACGCCTGACTTGAGCTATATCTTGTGCCTGTGTTAAGATATAACCGCAAAAAAATCTAGGGCATGTTACATATTAAATATTCATTTAACAACGCTGGTTTTATGAGTGTACTTTAAGCTTCAAATCAGCTGAAGTCATGTGTCTCTATTAGAGAAGGAGCACTTTGCACAGTAGCCTGTTAAGTTTTTTTTTCCTCCCAGTACAGTGGTTTGCCCTGTAGTAACCCTGCTCCCTGTAGGTTACTATAGGTCGTTGTGCTATGAGCGGCAGCAGGAAATGTGATCCCCTGCTCAAAGGCTCCTACCCACAGAGACTGAACTGGCAGAGTCACCACCACCTCATGCTCTCTTATTCACTGTAACTGTGGAGTTTTGTTACTTTTCTTTGTCTGAGACAAATGTGGAGCACAGCTTGAAGGATACAAGTTTACAAGTTAAACTCTAATAACTGCATTTGTAGCATTCTTGACCAAGTTATTTTATAAAGGTTAGAGTACAGTGAAACACAAGTAGTGTTAGAACGCACTTTGCTTAGAAAGTATAAGCACAAGACTTGGGGGCTAGCTCACCAAAAAAATACAAATGATTACATATTACATGAAAAGCTTAAACTTACAAACTAAAAATATTACCTTTGCAGTTAACTGAAATAAGCTTAAACTGAAAACTAAAATTATTAAAACTTGAAGCTACATAGAAATGTAGGTTACACTTTACAATAAGGTTCATTAGTTAACTTTAGTTCACTGCATTTAACATGAACAAAGAATGAACAATACCTCTACAGCATTTATTAACCGTAATGTTAATTTCAGCATTTACTAATGCAATGTCAAAATTACAGGTTGTTTGTTAACATCAATTAATGCAGTGAACTAACATGAAGAATGAACGACTGTATTTTTATTAACTAACATTAACAAAGATTAATAAATAGTGTAATAAATGTATTATTTATTGTCCGTTCATGTTAGTTAATACATTATAATAAGGTGTCATTTGTTAACATTAATGTTAGGGCTGGGCGATATGGGCAAAAAAATTATCACGATAATTGTCACGATAAATGTCAAATCTTTTATTTTTTTCAAGTTTAAAGTTAGATTTTTGCTCCAAAGTGAAAGTTGTAGAAACCAGACCATTAATTTTCCTTAACAAAATAAATATCTAAATAGAAAAAATAATTTCTGCATGTTCTACTGAGTTATATTGTTTCAAATCAAGTATATCAATAATAAGCAAATTAATAATAATAATAATAATAATAATGCAATCACTTTTTGTCTATTAGAAATGCACATTTGATAGTAGCTTGAGAATGCAGAGGTAAATTTTTGTTCAATATCAGTCAGTAACATTTGTACAAATTGTAGCAACCTCAGTTTTATATGGTTAAATTTATTCTGACCCATTTTTTTTTATTTTTATAATTGAGCATTGGTCTCCCATAGTAGCAAGCATACGTTTTAAATCATGATAAACACAATTAAAACAACACATAATGGTACCTCAGTACCATGGTAAAAATATAACTACATGGTTTTATAGGTAGCCTATTTGTATGAAAAATGGTAGTCTAAAAACATTCAGTATAAATGCACACGTGCTATAGCTTAATCACAAATGCATACATTCTGTAATTTATATACCATTACTCCTGTAATAAAATTCAATGTGAATGTCCCACATTGCTGCCACAATACCATGGTTACTACAGTAAATCCATGGTAAATGATGGCGATGTGTAGATTGAAAAGCCTTCTGTCTTGTTGTACACCGCTTTAAACTAGTTTGAATCTCACAGCCATTTGTGTTCATTGCTGAATTCAAGTGTTTCACACTGGATCTCACAGCGCTGTTTAGTGCTCGCGTTCAAATGAGTCGCGCTGTTTCGTTCCGCTTTTGGCACATAAAAAATATATCAAACATTTACTGAACTCTTCATATCGTTTTATCGAGGAAAATTATATTGTGATAATTATTGTTATCGAATTATCGCCCAGCCCTAGTTAAAGTGTTACTGAAATTAAAAAAAAAAAAAAAAAAATATATATATATATATATATATATATATGTATGTGTGTGTGTATATATGTGTTTATATATATATGTATGTATATATGTATGTAACAATTGATAAAACTTTCAAATTACTTTGAAAACTGAAGATATAAAATGGTATAAAATATAAAATAAGATAATTCACATTGTTTTTAATAAATAATATAAAAGTATATAAATAATACTAAATTAAAGCAGATATATGTGCTTTAAAGGTCAGAACTTCACTTTTTAACCCGCAAAAGTGCAACCCATTTGTTTACTACCAGTGATTCTCTCAGGCTAGTCTTGTGGCTTTAAAATACAGTGTATTTTAACATTTATTGTGTTAGCCTGTACTTTTATTATAAGTCCCAGACAGTAAACACTGTTTACTGTATCAGAGTTAATTATTTTCTGTGGTTAGGGACTTTCTGCCAATAAATTCTCCACCGATGTCCATTCCTGCAGTTCTCGGAAATTAAATTGGCCAGTTTTCTTTTCTTTTCTTTTCTAAAATTGAAGAAATGAAAGCTTTGGATGGGGCTCTGCACTAACAATTCAAAAATGAAATTAAGCCATCAGTCTGAGGTTTTTAAGCGCTCCGACAGTCAACTTTCTCCCTGGAGATAATTTGACTGGGTAGTTACAATGCTTGTCATGTAAATGAACTCTGTCAGGACGTTGGTTCCACAAATGTTTGTCTCTGATAAAGAGAGGCACAGACAGGTGTTAACAAGTTTTTTTTTTTTTTTTTTTTTTCTTTTTGTTACTCCAGTCTCTCTCCTTGTAGGATGTTATAAATAGTGTCACATGCTCACTCGAACTTCATTAGCTTCAGGTTGTGTGTGGCTTTGCAGTGAGTATGTACCTGCAGCGTGCCATTTTCAACCCCACAGTGAGTTCTCAGTCCTCCTCCGGTATCTGCTGTGTGCTGTTATTTGATAGGCGGCCCATTTTGGAGCCCCACGTTCTGTATTCTCCAAGCTCTGCTGGGTCCTTTTCAATAAAATGAAATGGGATGGCATGCCAGATCCTGTGTCCTCTGGGCAGAGCAGCTCTGGCAGGGGCAGCATGTCCATGTACGCTCGTTTCCGTTTCCTGGACAGTGTCCTTTTGTAAGGATTTGTAATTTAAAAGCCTCTTTTTTGGTTTAAATGTTCTTCTGGTGACCTGAGGGAGATTAGCGGGGGTCACTGACAGATGGCGGACAAGAAGATTGAAGGATTTTTGGGGGGGAGGGAGAAACTTGGACTGGTAATTAAAAGTTGCACGTGTTGCGCTTCTTTCCGCAAGGCTTCTTGATGCGACGTGGAGGGACGTCGCATCCCCAGAGCCGCCACATGTAATTTCATTCAAGCTGTTAAGGCACCCTGGACGGCCTTCCAAATGGGCACGAAAACAGCTTACAGTGTGTGAAAGTGTGAAGGCTGACGTGTTAGGAAAATCTGAGATGGCGGGGGTTGAGATTTTGTTCTCGTCTTGATGTCGACAGAGAAACAAAGCTTTGATCAGGCTGAGATTGCATATTTGGAAGAGAAAATGTGAGGCACATTGAATAACAATGAACACATTCATTGTGCCCTATATGTGGCAGGAGCTGGCAGCATTCAGAATGGAATATTAGCATATTGCTTACAGCACAGTTACAGAATAATGCCTTTCTATAGAATGTGGGATGGTTATATATTCTTAAGTGTTTCAAACTGTAGTATGCTAGGATGTCACATGACCTCGCTGTGTTGTTGTTTTTCCCCACAAGTTATGTCCAGGTATTATGGAATAGAGTTTTCTGTACAGCCTAAGTCAGGAGAAAAGAGTCCAGAAAAGGATAAATTGTGTCCAATATTGCATTTAAAAAAACAACAACAAAAAAACAACAAAAAAAAAACCTTTCTAAAAGTTTTAAGATTATCAGGGTTTGTACAAGGTGCTTAAAGTGCTTGACGTACTTGAATTTGACTTCCTGAAATGTAAGCCCTGGAAATCCTATGAAAATAATAATATTCTTGAAAAGGTACTTGAAAAGTGCTTGTGTTTTTGAAAGACAATGCATCTAAGAAATAAGTGTTTAATTTAGTCAATAAGCACATTTATTTTTAAGCGCAAAATTCACACAATTCAAAAAACACCATACCTTTTCCTCTTATTACAGTTAATGTCAGAAACAAACCATTTGATTCAGATCAGGACTTTGGAGTGTGTATCGCAGATCATTTGATTTGGATCGAAACGGGTTTGTAAATCATTTTGTGAATTGAATGATTCAAATGAAATGATTCACGATACGTGAACTCAGAGAGTCCTGATCCGAAATGGTTCTTCAGAGTGTGGATCGCAAATCATTTGATTTAGATTGAAACGGGTTTGTGAATCGTTTCACGAATTGAAGGATTTAAATCAAATGATTTGCGATACACGATTTGAAGTCTCGATCTAAATCAAATGAGTTGCAATACGCGGTGTTCTGATCAAAGTCAAATGATTTGCGATCTGCACACCGAGTCCTGATTCGAAATGATGATTCTTCAGAGAATGGATCATGAATCATTTTATTTATATCAGAACTTTGTGCGGGTTCACAAATCTTTTGCTGTAGATTGGTTTTTCTGAGTGCGGATTGTGAATCATTTGATTCCGTTTGGGACTTTCAGAGAGGTTTTGCAAATCTTTTTTCAGATTAATTTTTTTTTTTTTTTTAAACGGTAGAAAATATCAAACCATTAAGATAGTGAGATCTAGTTCTTAAAGTCCTGGAATTTTATTTTATGGTATCTGTACAACCCCTGTTTTATGCTCTCCAAGGCTGCGTTTGTTTGTTAAAAGTAAAAACAGTAGTATTGTGAAATATTACATTTTCTATTTGAATTGTATATCACTTGTAGCGTTTAAAATGATTTTTGTGTTTCATTTTAAATACATTGAGACAAAATGGTATAGAATTTTACTATCTGCCATTTCAAAATAATTATCAACTATCATATCAGCCAGAGTTTCATTATTCTTGCCTTCCTCTAAAAACGCAAAGTATAAAACACTCTTTGTCAAAGTAACCCATACAAGAGTAATGGACTAAATGGGGAAAGTGACGTCCATGGCAGAATATAGATGGCTGCCTGGCATTTCTGAGTGTAATTCCGGCTGCTGTCGCATGAAAACAGTCCTTTGTTCACTCTTTGGCACTGTTGTAGATTTGTGTGTGCGCACATGCATGCATGATGCGACCCAGCCTCCGGCTACAAGGGTCATGTTCTCTAACCTTGTTTGTGCAGTGACCTCTGGCCTACTTCGACACTGTGTTCCATTGCTCATCGCATTGACTGGCAGTGAGCTCTGGTGTGTATTCACCACACACTCATGCAAATGCAGCCTGAAGCCACATGGTATACCCCCACAGAGAATTAAGTGAGTCGTGTATGTGCATGAAGTCTGGTATTCTTTCTTATCACTTTGTGTCTGGTACTTTTGATGTTATCTTAGAAACTGGGTGAACATCTCGCAGCCATAATGGGAACGAAAAATGCTACAGATGACTGAAGAGCTGAATTACGACTGAAAATGAGCACATGAACTATGGTTCAGTGAATGTATAGAACTGGAAATTCCGTCTTACTATTTGATTACCATATTTGCGTGTTGTGATGTTGCTGTAACATATGCAAGTCAACATGAAACGACCTTTACAAGTCATTTTACTTCTGTGATATGGCACATTTTTACATCTAATGTAAAAAAAAAAATGGGCGTTGTTGACCAAGAGGTGATGCTTATTATAATAAATGTACTTTCTTCCTTCGTCCATAACAAAAAGCAAAAAATTTGGTGTGCCTAAACAGATTCTGGAGTCGGAAATGTCAGAATGAGAACGGGCCACGTACCGAACCCTGTTGCACCTCAGCTCCTGTTCGGGACTAGAACTCTACTCAGGCTTTCACACTTTCTCCGCTTCTTTCTATCTCTGTCGGTAGTGTTATGTAAGATGCACTAAACGGTGCACAGGCCTTTGAATGCCGAAGAGCTGCTTATATAAGACCCAGAGCGGGCCGAATGGAGCGGCTTCTGCTTCTGTAGTCCATTATTATGACAGTTCCTCATGTTCATTAGTTTAAGTGCATCTTCTAAAAATAGATCCTTGTGCTTCCTCGGTGGAGAGTGCTGGTGGATGATTGCCAGATAGAAGAAATACTTACTAGTAGAGCAAAAGGGATTCAGCACAAATGGCTGTGTTTCCAGTACTTGTACATCTATGTTTCGTGTTTTAATTACGGGCTGGGGAAAATCCTCAAATTAGGCACGGTTTAAAGATAACCACCAGCCTTGAGGGCCTAATCCTGCTTACAGCATTACTGGATCTTTTGAGGATCAGAGCCGCCCCACCTCTTCTCCCAACCACAAACACTTACATGTTAAAGAAACGCCACCCTCCAATAAAAGCATCTCTTAATCTGCCCCGTTCTATTTTCGGTACGCATAATCAGACGTGATGTTCGCATTTGTGTCAAGGCAAGTGTTAGCAGACATGTTTTTAAAAGCGTTTCCGGCAATGTCATGTTCCATCTTCGAATCGGAGCTTCAAAATTCAGCTTCATGTGAGAAAGTAAACAAACTTCTAACCTAAAGCAAAAGCAGTTTTTTTTACATTATATTGCTGTGTATGTGCGCTACTGTTGCAATCCTTTTTCATCTATACTCATGCAATGCGCTATTAAAATCAATAGATTTGTCAGTGTTTACTTACATTTCATAAACTTAAAAGTATAGAGGCCTTAATGCTACCTAGCTGTACCTCATTAACCCATCCTAGAGGCCACTTTTGGTAAGACTATGTACGTGTTTGTCATGAGGGGAGAAATAAGGTCATTAGTGAGTAGTCAGCTCTCAACTACGCTTGCATGCTCTTGATTATGCCCTAGCTAGTCTTTATGGCATGCTATGCGTGCCAGGCTTGTGTAAAGATGCCTGTATTGTTATGGAGGGCTTGAGTGTTTAGCATTCTCATCAGGACTGAATGATCCTGTTGATCCACAGAGGCCAGCGCCATTAGCAGAGGCACAGCACACTTTAAATAAGAGAAGGGCTCTTTTAAACATTAATCTGTGTGCTGGTTTAGCTTTAGCCCTTTGGGATGAACAGCGAGTAATGTTTATAAGATTAAGCCATGTACATACTCTTACCCTGGCTGTTTGGTTCTCTTTTAGAAACATGAGAACATCCACCACACTCTCATGCTTACACCACTGGTTTCTTTACGCCTGCAAATATGCAAAACATGCTGCTGTGATCTCAGGTCTTGTTATCTTCACAGTCAGGGCCCTGGGTGTTGTCAGCAGGAACTGCTGAGCGGGTGCTATTCGGGGTCAACATGAGCACGAACAGATAACTGCATAGACAAACCTCTCGCCCTATATCCAATCCTAACAACAAGGTCACCAGCAATCCCAGTAAGCCCCTGATTACCCACTTAGTGCAGGAAGACTATGATGCATAAGATCCTCCTGGAGCTTCATATATGGATCACAAAACAAGCTGTAGCTTTGCATATAACACGCATGCACTGAAACGTTGAGCTGTGGAGATAACATGGAAAATGGTTTGCAAACATTCCTGTTTGTTCCCATTCCTGTGCTATTCTATCTTCAGAGCTCAAACGCATTATAAACACTTATGTTGTTAAAAGAGTAGTCCGCTTCCAAAACAAAGATTCATATATAATGTACTCACCCCCTTGTCATCCAAGATGTTAATGTCTTTCTTCAGTCGTAAAGAAATTTGGAAACCTTTTTTGGAAAACCAGCTGTTGAGTAGTTCACTCCAGACTAGCTCAAGTTCACAGATGCTGAGACGACAGAAAGCGCATCCTCTTTGCTTTTTTTTTATTTTACAAAAGCGCAACGTTT
>JAHKKF010516481.1:0-12463 GCA_019740295.1 Labeo calbasu | reverse complement strand
TAGTACACAGTCATAGCCACAAATGCAATGGTACTAATAATTGGCATAATTTCTTTAGGTGTTTCGGTTTTCGGCCTTGGTTTCCTCTTTTTCGGTTTGCGGTTTCGGCCAAGAATTTTCATTTCGGTGCATCCCTATAAACATCACTTTTTTTTATTGCTTAATTTGCCAAAAATAAAACTTTTTAAAATTAAAAACAAATAAGCAAGACTAGTTGAGAAAAAAAACCTAAGTAACTCAATTAGTTACTTTTTTTAGGAACACAATATTGTAATGCATTACTTTCAAAAGTAACTTTCCCCAACACTGTTCCTGATAAACTGCCACTAAATATCACTAATGGCACTTTTCCACTGCTTGGTACAACTTGGCTCCTCGGCTGTCAACAAGAGGAACGTCTGTACTTCCTTAACAGACAACGAAACAGCTATTTTTTGGTTGTTAAGAAAAAAAAAGATGTGTTTGTTTAAAAAAAGTTGTGTTTGATTGTTCGCTGGCTGTGCTGATTTAATTCTAACTTTCCCTGAATTTTGGCGCTTACATCACTTGTTTCTGATGCGATACTTCAAAATGCTTATAAAAACAGGGTGATGGAAACAGCTTCTGAGCAACACACAACAATATTTTGTTACTAAATCAGTCGTTTGAATGAATCGGTTGAATGAATGACTCAATGACTCGCTCATGCAGTAATTTGCTGCCACCTACTGGCGATTTTAGCTTTATATTTAAAGTCTATTTTCCCTTTTTCCCTAAAATCATTTCAAATATCACTGTTGAATAAAATACCAGCACAATAGCATGCCATTGTCTTATTATCGCACACCCCTAGAGTGCAACTTCCCAGAATTAATTTGCTTGATTATCATAAGTTAAAGGTCTCAAAAATAATATTCAATTTTCCACTCTGATCTACAATTTAATAAAAATGTCAAAGCTGTTTATTTCTATACAATACAACTGCATGATGATCACCAGCTGTTAAATATTTAAAGAAAAACAGAAGAGTAACATCAATATTGTGTGCAATGCTTTACTTATTTGCATAAAATTTGGTCAGTCACAAATTTATACAAATGTTTGGCAATCCACAGAAGCTTCAAATTGTTTCCGAGCTGCACTAAAGTCAAAACTGTTTCAGCTGATCGGATGAATGTATTTCTTCTGAGCTTAACTCTCATTAATCAGACTCCGTCTCTGACATGTTTTCTCAGGCAAGACCCAAAGGCGAAGGACTGACTCCATACCAAGGCAAGAAGAGGTGCTTTGGTGAATACAAGTGCCCTAAGTGCAAAAGGAAGTGGATGAGTGGAAACTCCTGGGCCAACATGGGACAGGAATGCATCAAATGCCATATCAATGTTTATCCTCATAAACAGGTACAGTATCTGTCTTTTAACAGCTCATATAATGTGATACTGTATTGCTAAAACGCTACATGCAAGTTGTACTAATCTGTCAGTTAAGTGAGTAAGCACATATGGTGTAATCTTCCAAGAAGTTCTTATGGATGGGGCCCAGCAGGTACCCTTGAAACCTGAGACACAAACTCAAGGCATCCGTCTAACCCAAATACCCCTTGAACTCAAGAAGGGGTCATTTTTCAGGAAGTCGCTGAACACTGAATTCAACTAAAAGTGGTAATCCACTACAGTACTTCCACACGAAACACATTTTTAGGTTGTTATTTTGTAGTATATACAATAAGGCAAGAATTAAAGCATTAATGTTTTTCTTAAATGACGTCTGTAGACTTGCTGGTTAACCTTGTTTTTAAAGAGGCACTACATGGGTTCTAGGCAAGTAAGCATGCGAATGGATGTTTTAGCAGTTCTCGGGAGGAAGCATTCACTGCAATTACCTTCCCTACAAATGGTTTTGCATCCAAATGCATTAGCAGCCGTCGCAGCGAAGGAACCAGCTGTTGAGAAAGCCCAACTCTTCCACAGGACAGAGTATTATGGCTAATTCCCTTCTGACAAGCAAATTCTTTAGCTTTTCAGTCTCACCTACTTAACATGTTTCCTGCAGTAAGCGTGCGAGATGTGCAGCGCACTGCAGTATATATCAAAAAGCCTTTAAGGGTTTGCAGCTGGCCTTCTTTCCCTGAAACCCAAGCAAACATATGAAGATTTCTGTTTTTATTGTTCTCTCACAATGGAAATCATTCTTCCAAGTGGTGCAGTATGGAAATCGCTCAATACTCCAGATCGTACGCCGTAAAGTATTTTGTATCTCCAGCCCCTCCCGACGGACGATTAAGTGAAAGTATCTCAGTAGTGCCAATGCCACACTGCTGCATAAGCCTGAGCCAGAACGTGCTCGAGAGGCAGGCGTCCGGAGATCCCTGCTTTTATCATTCTCATATTTAACGACATGCACAGGGAACACGGCTGACATCTTTACAGTATGAGAGCAGACATGGAGCAGAGGTATTATATAAAGTCCTCCCAAGCTTCCTGGGTTTTTTTTTTCGACTTTGGCAGGAATTCGTTCTGCTTATTAAGAGCGTTGGGCTGAAGTTGCCAAATTATTAATTCGCAGAGGTATTAGACATTTCCTCTTATTATCATTCACAAAAGCCTTTGGCTCGCAAGCAAACACTCCCTCGGGTTACAGCGCTGTCTCCTCCCAGTGGCCCGTCGTAACCTGGTTTTCCGTAATTCACGGAGCGCAACTGAGACGTACAGGAAAGAATAACAAGATTGTAAAATGATCTTCCAAAAGCAATGGGTGGGAAAACAAATAATTGCAGAAGTATTATTTGTGATCAACAGCCAAAAAGATTTGGCTCGTGCACGTTCTCAGTGTCTTTTGCGACACGTCCAAGACAAAGATTCGCTATAGAGTCTTCCCTCCCTGGTTGTCGTCTTGAGCGATGGAATCCTGTAGGCATCTAAACTTGCTTGGAATCCTCCTGCTAAATTATTGAGGGGTGAAAAAAATTTTTTTAATAACAAAACATGTACTGCTGGCAGCGATTACAAACACAACAAGGACGAATTGGCTCTTGATAGCCGTCCTAAACAAATTTCTGACACACCCCTGCGGTTTGTCCGTTGCGGTTTGAGACTTGGACCTACCAAATCCTGATACTTCATCTCCAAAACCATATCTCCAAAGAGTCTAGCCAAACGCTAAAAGAAGTCTCCAGTTTCAACCTGACTGATGTTGTGGACAGAAATACACATGCGCTCAAAGTGTGATTCACATGTTTTGCTCCTCTCAGCGTCCTTTAGAGAAACCCGACGGCCTGGATGTTTCCGACCAGAGCAAGGAACACCCGCAGCATCTGTGCGAGAAGTGCAAAGTCCTGGGCTACTACTGCCGCCGCGTGCAATAAGGAGGATCCCGAAGGTCGTCTCCACCCTTTCCCATCGCTTCGCCTACCAAGTGCTCCAAGAAAAAGTGAAAAGTGCCAAAATATTCATGTAAATATCTCTAACGCTAGTAACGGCTTTGTGTATCAGCAGCATGCGACGCATTTATTGTGTATAATGGACGATTGAATATGTTCGGGACAGTATTTCTATCCGTACGGGACGCGGTGGATTACCTCACCATTGCGTCCCCTGATTGTGTGTTTACAGACTCTCCCTTCATTCTCCCTGCCAAGTGAACTACGAGGATGTGCCGAGCACTAAAGGTGTCGCGCTAGTTTGCTCGAACAAGGGCCCAGTGTGCCTTTGCAGAGTTTTTGGGTCAATAGCACATCATATTAACTGTGAATTAACAGAGGGACAATGGACTTTCCATCCCTAGCTTTTGTGTCACATATTTATTTATGTTTGTATATCGTTTCGTAGTGCAATTGAATTAACTAAACTGGGATAATTTCATCTGTGTTTATATCTGGACAGGTTTTGTCTAACCCCACCTCTTGCCATTAGAAACTACTGTAGAATAGAACTTTCTAATGCTTCGGATTAGCGCGTCAGGTCGTTTATATCTTTCACGTACTTGTGTGAATTGCCAAATGCGAGATATTTTTGTCAAGTTGGTTAAATGCAGCCCTGGAGGCATTTGAATCGAGTTGTTGGCAACTATGCAAAACCATTGCAGCTTATGCAGAGTCATCGGTTCCTTTACATTGCTGTGGAGTGGACGACCGAAACAAAGCCATGGCTAGCTGATTGTCACCGTCCTTTGAAATGTGATTATGTATGTTGTTGCCAGAGAACTGCTTCAAACGTCTTAGTGTTTTGGTACAGGGGTCAAAATGTGAGTTTTCAGTGCATGCGCTAACATTTCAAAACATATAACGCTTGTTCTTCGCTGAGATATTGCCTCAGGATAAAGAGTGTGTTTGAATGACACATCTCAGATGAAATAGCATGCATGTGTCTTACATAAACACTGCTCTAGAAAATGTCATTAATTCATTTCATTATGTAACTTTTATGATTAAATTCAAAATGCGTCATTCACATCCTTCGCTCTTAAAAATAAAGGTTGCAAAAGGTTTCCACAGCAGTGCCATAGAAGAACCTTTTGTGTTAACAGACAGTTTTTGTAAGTTCTAAAGAACCCTCTTCCACTTTTCCAACGAAACCTTTGTGCAATTGAATGTTAAATGGAGACCACAGATGCATAAAAAACCTTTATTTTAAAGAGTTTTCAATTTGACCCTTGCACTAAAATGTATCATTAAAGAAATTCTCCGTTGTTTACACAAGCGTTCTGATCATACTTCAGAATGAGATCCTTAATTTGTGACGTTTTTAATCGCCTAACCCCATACATGTATGTTTATTCATTAGCTACAGATGTTTAAACTGTGATTTTTGGGAAGCATTTTCGATCTGAGTGGACAAATATATGGTTGTAAAGGGAAAAGAAGGACAAAGTAAGTAATGCTGAAGAGTTTTTTGGGTACATTTGATTTGATTGATCAGAAGACCTTTGGAGAGAGACGTGTTATTGAGGGTGTTAATATTAAGATGGAAGTGTGTACAGTTACCTCTTGTTATGGCTCACACAAAGTACTAATCGAGCATATTTGAGTGCGAGTCAGGATTATCGAACAAAAAAATGTAGCTTTACGTGTTCCAGTGGGAAGTCGTAGACGGATATTGTGAGATTTGACATCGTTGCGTTGTTAATCCTAGATGTACATATGAAGTTAAACGCATTTACATGGTAAATACAATGTGTATAATTGTTTACTTATCTTTGGAGTCCACATACTTTCTGGTGAATATTAGATAATGCTTCATTTATAGGGATAAACTCAGATGTAGATAGGAATTTTGTCTGAAGGGAATGTCTAGTGCCTTACCACAGTTTGGTTATGAGAAGTCAGGATTTTCGCCAAGGAATGTCATGTATGATGCTGAGGAAGTACAAGAGCCGAATAGATGTCTGAAATGTAAACCAGCTCATTTTACTTCGAGTTTCTGATGGGAAATTCAAGGAATATAAACTGCCAGGGAGTCAATCATTGGATCACCGGTGAATAAAAACAAGGCTCTGCAAGTCGCTGCTTTGTTCTTTGGACATCATCATTGTTTCTGAGAGCCGTTATTTCTTGGTAACTGTGTTTTTCTGGTGTTGCTAATAGCTTCGCTGTGGGTACATTCTTACTCGCCAAGGTTTACTTCAGGCCTCATTTAGGGTGGAATGAGTTACTCTGCTTTTTGATAAACACCGTAATGAATGGCGTAATGAAAATAACCAGTGGAGAAAAAAAAGGACCGTGGATTCATCATAATCATTGCGGTTCACCCATAGCTGGTAGTCTACACATAACAATTCCCTTGCATCTTTGGGATCAATGACCGAATGCACCACTAGATCAAGGCCTTGTTATTAAATTTGCTTTGTTATTGCAAAATAGTTGCATTGCACTATATATACGTGACTAAAACGAAAACAGCCCTGAGTTTTGTAAATGTTTTACATGCAGATTTACGTAAATGAGCTTCCCCTATTGAATGAAAGACAGAGCTTGTGGTATTGACAGAGTGTACATGCATTTAAAACTATACAAAGTGCTTTTTGCGCATGTGTTTTTGTCTTGAAATACATATACTTGACTTTTATAGCTCACTTTCAGTATAAACGTGTTATTTTCTATTAAAGGTATGTGTATTTTGGAAACAATATAGATAATGAAGATTTTGGAGCAATTTGATATCCAGACAAGATTTTTGTTCGTTTTTACCCTTATAAAGATACTAGTATGTGTTTTGTGTATATATTCGATTACCATCATTATCAAGTTAGCTATTTCGAAATGTTATGATGCAATATTAAAACTTTGTATGTGAAAAAGGGCAAAATGCTGAGATGCAAAAGAGCTGGGAGTTTTGTTGTTTCCTTTGATGTTTTACAATAATCGTTGGTTATATCCTACAGAAATATTTATGGAAGGATTTTGTTCTTTTTTTTAACAATTCAATTCTTTTTTGTATAAAATATGCAACAGAAGCTACTCTATGAAGAAAATATTGATGACTACATAGAATATTATTCAAAAGTTGGTACATAATTATTACGCCCTTACAAGCCATTTTATTTGTGTTTTGTTATTCTAGATGTTATCGGAATATAGTAACCGTACCTTTTACGAGCATACTTGTGCTTCGGCGTTGTTTCGAATCTTTGCGTGTCTGCTATACAGCATGAATGTTTTGATTTGCATTTATAGGAACCTATAACGCTCGTTCTAACATCACAAACAGCTGGTTTTTTTTTGTTTTTTTTACACATAACAGAGACTGACTCACACACTGTAAGTCGTAGGGCCTTTTTACTGCGGTGTTTTCGAGACGCAAAACAGTGGCAAAAAGACGTGACTAACTCCAGTCATTGACCATAACACTGAATTGCACGTACAAAGCTTGTGTTAGTGAATCAGGCCCATACTGTATGAAACTGTGAGCTCTAGTTAGCCGTCTCCAGTTACTGCCAAGTCCAGGAATGATGTCGAAATATTTTTCCTCGTATGTAAAAATGGAAAAAATCAAAGACTATTTTTCGAACAAGTGTGTGGGACTGAAGTTTGCATGTGCATGTTTTTTAAACCGTTTGTGCAATGTATTCTTATTTAATATTAATACTTGTTTAATTCTTGCCAAGGTATCTTTTGTAGAATACACCTCTCTAATTGTTAGTCATTAATAAATGCCTCTATTCACTCCTAGGATTTCCAGTACCATTACTAGATTTACTGAATGTACTGACTTAACACTCATGTTTGTAATGTCTGTAAAATATTTGTCATCATATTGGAGTGGACCGAGCGACAGAAAGCGCCGATGAGGGGAATGTATTAGGATGTGGGACGAGCTGAAATCTGTCGCTCCGTGTCCATGAAACGGCATTCCGATATGTGCCTTATTTGTTAGTTAGGAAAACTGAAGACTGTGCTTTTAGAAGTTTGTTCGATTAAAACATTGACTAAATGAATCATGACTCTGTTTCATTTTTTGCACACAATGATGTATAGTTCTGTTCAATCTGTGCCAAATATACGTACGGCCTGTTTTTGGATTTCAACGTGTTCTTTGGCCCGCGTCTGGGTGTTGGGAAATTGTGTCCATTTTAAATCAGTCACGCTGACGGCAGTATGGACTAATTAATTATTTAGATACGGTCCTTGGGAATGATGCTTGTGTAATTGAAAACCATAGTCCAAAGCCTCGGGGAACAGTTGTCATTCTGACATCACATTCATTTACTGTCGAATAGCCCGAAGAGCGTTACTTTTAGTTTCGACCTCGCCCGGTCTTCGCAACAGCGCAGGTTTGAAGCCACAGATGTGTATTTTTTCACTCGACCTAATTACTTGTAATGATTGTAAACACATGAGCGCTGTATGTGAACGTTAGGACTTGGCTATGACGCTGGCTTTGCTCTCGAAGCCAACTTTAAGTAATTGGTCTACACATTCCAAATCCCTTAAACTTCACTAGAGGGTGGAGGCCCAAATTATATCAAGTTTGTTGCAACAATGCAGACTTAAACAGAAAGGGAATGAGAATGTCTCTATAGCAACAATGCAATCGGAGAAGTCAAACAAACCAGTTGTGAGTTCAGACCCCATATGGTTTCGTTTAGGAAAGAGCACTGTTTTCCACAAAGGTTCATAATTTACTTTCATAAGGCATTACTGTGATAAGCTACACCTACACGCCGTCTAAGACGGACTGCTCATTTTCATTTCAGGGTATGTGAGTGTCATCTGGCTGCAGTTATAATGGAACACATCTGACAAACTCGTGTTCCCAACTGTCTCTGCGACTATTGTACAAACATGTTCAGGAGATTCTCGCTGAATGTTTAATGTTGGAGGTGGAGAATCTTCATAGCCAAACAGGATGTCATATCCTGCTTTAGGGGGACAGGAAATCTTGTCGCTGGTTAGAGTCTAAAAAAAGGTTTGGGATCATTCTCAGGAAGATTTAAAAAGCATGCCACGCAACCAGATATACTGCTGCAGTTGTAGCCGGTCCTCATCTGGAAAACAGCCTTGAGTCATTAAAAAAAAAAAAATGGGCACAGGATGCAAATATCCTGGAAGAAATTCCATATGTCAAAACCAGTTTCATGTGTAATTTATTTATTTAAAAACCTCCTGGGGTTTCTCTGGCATAGTTCTTAGAAGGTAAACAATCTCCATATAGCTTTTATCCTAATTTCAAAATCAAGAAAAGAGGCTTTACAGTATAAATTTCCTTACGGCCCATGACATTATGGAACCATAAGCAACATTTGCTGTGTAGGGGTAAGTAATCACCATACTTACTGAGTCATTTGCTTACATAGTAAGCATAAAACACCTTAATGTGTCCATAGACTGACACATTAAAATGGCAATAGGTGCTTAGGAAACATGTTTGTGAAAATGTTTAATCGCATCCTTGGTTCCCCATCAGTCAGTCACTTCGAGTCACGTCGGTGACCGACGAATTGGGATCCCAACTTGTCGGTCACCAACGTGACGTCTCCGTTCTCTCCTTTGCGGAGGGAAAGAGACGTTACTTGAGTTCTCCACAGTCTGTGATGACGATCTTCTTTACAGTTCCTCCATCATGTAGGCCATAGGACTCCATTAAAGAGACCGTCTCCATACCCTCTTTGACCTGCCCGAATACGACGTGTTTGCCATCCAGCCTGAAAGAGAATGACATGAACATCAATCCCGTAAAAACAAAAAATTAAAACACTTGGGATAGGTAATAAATACACCTATATAGGCTTTCCACCATCCTACCATTCTGTTTTTGCAGTGCAGATGAAGAACTGGGATCCATTTGTGTTTGGCCCAGAGTTTGCCATAGACAGTACACCTACAAGCGAGAAAAACAGAGAAAATCAGACCACCTCCTGAGTTACTGCATGTTTTTTATAGGCAAATTTGTCACTTTGAATAATTTAATGATATAGACATTCAGGGAAAATATCTAACCATCAACAGTTCCACAATAACAACCAGAGAATTAAAAAAAACAGAGTTTGCAAAGCAGCAGGGGGTACTGGATGAAAGACAACATCTGGGTTAGGTAAGTTACAGCCCTCTACTACAATTACATCCAGTCATGTATTACACAACCCTACACTATTTGCCCATATTAATCTATCAAGAGGGTTTTGCGGGTGTAGGATCCCCCTGGCACCAAAAATGCACTAGGATATGTTGGCTTTGACTTGCTTAGAAAGTAGGTCATTTGTTTGAAGATTACAAAAGGGGAAGATTTCTGCAGCTGAGGGAGCCTTACTACCACCTTGTGGCTGTAAACAAACGCACATGCAGTTTTTGCACATTTTCACAGTCTTGTAATGATGAAATTGAGCTGAATCAGATCCCAAAGGAACTGTGATACATAGGCTAGTCACATGCAGAAAGATGCTATGGATTTCCACAGAACTGGATCGTCCTCCATTGAATTTCCACTGCATTATTAAATATTTGTGGATAAATTATGTTGTCAGCTACTAATGTGACTCTATGTGACTAACAACCTTAGACAGATTGTGAAAAAATGTATGTATGATCACATGTAGCCCTTTATTTTTATTTTTGTGACAGTTCATGGTAAGTATAGTACAGTAACAGTAACAATAGTGACATCACCTGGTCCAGTGTGTTTCAGCTTGAAATTCTCATCGTTAAATTTCTTTCCATAAATAGACTTTCCACCCGTGCCATTATGATTAGTGAAATCTCCACCCTGTCAGCAAAACATCAATCATTAGATGGCCTTAGGAGCACATATATAACTCATAACCAATAAATAAACACTGAAGAGATAAGATGACATTTTATGTAATAAATAATGCACAATGAAGAGTAGCAGTAATAGTTTACCTGACACATGAACTCAGGGATGATTCTGTGGAATACTGAGCCCTTATATCCAAAGCCATGCTCTCCTGTACAAAGGGCCCGGAAATTTGCTGAAAGACAAGAACCATAAAAACGGAACTACATAAGACTATGAAATTTACTTTGATTTTTTTAATCATGCATTTTTAATCAAATATTATTATATTTATATTTGAATTTCTCTGTTTGCTTACCAGCTGTTTTGGGTACAACATCAGCATAAAGCTGCAAATAAAATATGAAAATCTGTCTTTAGAATATAGAATATTAATAATACTAATACTAATACAACAACTACTTCTATTACTACTAATAATTATTATTACGCAATGGTATTTTTATTATTATTGTCAATTAAATATTAATTTACAATTATCATTATTATTAATAATAAATATTATTATTTGTGACCCTGGACCACAAAACCTGTCTTAAGTAGCACAGGTATATTTGTAGCAATAGCCAAAAATACATTGTATGGGTCATAATGATCAATTTTTCTTTTATGCCAAAAATCATTAGGATATTAAGTAAGATGTTCCATTAAGATATTTTGTAAATGTCCTAACATAAATATATCAAAACTTAATTTTTGATTAGTAATATGCATTGCTAAGAACGTCATTTGGACTTTAAAGGCGATCTTCTCTTTTTTTTTTTTTTTGCACCCTCAGATTCCTGATTTTCAAATAGTTGTATCTCAACCAAATGTCCTATCCTAACAAATCATACATCAATGAAAACCCTATTTATTCAGTTTTCAGATGATGTATAAATCTCAATCCCAATATTGACCCTTACGACTGGTTTTGTGGTCCAGGGTCACATTTATTTAAAAAAAATTGTCATATTTACAAGAAACTGCTAGTGAGAACAAGCATTACTCAAGTTATTTTCAGTCACTGGATACACTAAGAAGAATAACTTTATTTTTCCTCACTCTTTTCATTGTAAGTCTCTGATTCATACATTTATGTTACATTACAAATAACGCTGTCATTCAGCTGTAATAAGTCATGACTTGCCTCAATAATAACTCTTCCAATGAACTCGTCGTCAGCTGCGATATCCATAAAGACAACAGGGTTCTTCAGCGGTCCTGAAACCAGTCTGTTCGCAGCGACTGCGACAGAGCAATATTTCAAACGATTTTTCATCTGTAACATTACTGCTGTAGTGCTGAAAGCCCATCAACTAATACATATAAGAATCGGCGCTCAAGGTTAGAACAGCGTACACTACCGTACACACACACAACACGTGACATGTTCTTCTATGGTCAAAGCAAAGAGAGCCATTAGAGGTTCGAATTAGTATCAACAGCGACACCGTGTGGTTTTTAAGCTTCTCAGGGTCGTCAATGTTCAAAATGTAAAAATTCCACGTTGTCGTGTTTTCTTCAGCGTTTTCTACCGCTCGTTCACTTAATCATCTCCCATTCAGACTGTGGCTGAATTTCAAAACAGCATTATTTATAACATCTATTATATAACATCACAATTTCTACCCTATCTTAAAACTGTACTATTGAAGGAAAGCCTTCTGACCAATAGAACGACGAACCACAAGCTTGTGTTCAGTAAATCATAACTGAATAAACTATGATTTCGTTCACAAGAGAAGAGAAAAGGGTCAGAAAATGATTAAAGTATAAAAATATAAAAATGTCTGATAATAATAGAAAAGAACATCATACTAAAACTGTTTTTCTACAGCGGTTTCACGACGCCATTGGCCATATTGGCAGCAATAAACGTAAACAATGCCACTGAACCGAACGAAACTCGCATAATTTGTTAGTTATTGCTGCTGAAAATGATCAATTATTCTCATGTTTTGGGCTGTAGGAATCGGTCGGACCAGGAAAAACATTTAGAGTACAATAGACTACAGTTAAACTGCAACAAATCAAGGAGAAGAGTGCAAAAAACTGTCTGAGGAACAAAAGACGTTTGTGGTTGGCCAAACTGAACCAGGATTTCCAGGGCAAGAATCTTGACAACATTCATGTTTGTTCTTATCATTTCCGGTCAGGTAGGTGAAATATTAGGCTGACATCTTAATACTGCTCGTACGTATCTTTTCCACCTATTAACTTTAGTTTGTTGAAATGTTGCACCCTTTCCTGCTTAC